>CAODLS010681873.1:0-13844 GCA_948243855.1 Flueggea neowawraea | reverse complement strand
TGGGAAGTTGTAGAGGACTAAGAAGTTCCTCCATTGCCAACAAATCCAACAATGACGCAGATCAAGAATCACAAGGAGAAGAAAGCAAGGAAGTCAAAGGCTAGAGCTACATTGTTTGTTGCAGTCTTATGTAAAATTTTTGTTAGGATCATGACATTGAAATCAACATATGAGGTCTGGAATTTCCTCAAAAGTGAGTATGAAAGAGATGGAAGAATCAAAGGAATTAAGATTCTCAACTTCCCCAGAGAGTTCGAGCTTCAAAAGATGAAGGATTCAGAGACTGTCAAGGAGTATTTTGACAAATTGATTAGCCTCGCCAACAAAGTAAGGCTGCTTGGCTCTAAATTTCCTGATTCTAGATTAGTTTAAAAAATTCTTGTAACTTTTCCTGAAAGGTTTGAAGCAACCATTTCAACATTGGAAAATTCTAAAGATATGTCAAGGGTTAGCTTGGTGGAGTTGTTGAATGCCTTGTAGGCACAAAAGTAGAGAAGGCTTATGAGGTTTGAAGGATCTGTTGAGGGTGCATTACTTATAAGAGTTCAACCAAACCAAGGAGGAAAAGGGAAGAAGAACAAGAAGAATAATTCTGATTCTCCTCGCACTAATGGGGGAACAAAATATGATTTTCCTCCTTGCAACCATTGTGGAAGGAAGAATCATTCATCTCTCAACTGTTGGACAAGGCTAGATGTCAAATGTGAAAAATGTCAAAAGATGGGGCATCATCAGAAAATTTGCAAGAGCAATCCTCAACAAAAGAATGTGACTCAAGTCAATGTACAACAAAAGAATGTTGCCCATTTTGCAAACCAGTAGGAGGAGGAAGAGCAACTTTTTGTAGCAACATGTTTTGTAACCAGTAGCTCCAACGAAAGATAGCTCATAGATGGCGGTTGCACCAACCACATGATGTTTGATTGTGACCTCTTCAAAGGTTTGGATACATCAGTAAATTCCAAGGTGAAAATTGGTAATGGTGAGTATATTGCTGTCAAAGGAAAAAGGGACCATGGCCATTGAGAGTTTTTTAGGTACAAAAATTATTAAAGATGTATTATTTATGCCTGACATTAACCAAAATTTCCTAAATGTGGGGCAGCTGATTGAAAAAGAATTTAAGGTTGTCTTTGAAGACAACAAATGCTTAATCAAAGATGCAATAGGAGAAGAGTTGTTCAAGATCAAAATGAAACGCAAAAGCTTTTCTCTAGATCTATTGCAGGAGGAGCAAGTAGCCTACTCCACAGTTGCTAGCATCACAAAAACTTGGCACAAAAGATTGGGGCATTTCCACCATGCAGTAGTACTGAACTTGCAAAGAAAAGATCTTACTCAAGGCCTACCTCAACTGGAATCAGAATTGCAAGGTCGCAAAGCTTGTCAATATGGCAAGCAAGCAAGACTTTCATTCCAGAAATCTTCTTGGAGAGCAACAGAGAAGTTGCAACTAATCCACACTGATCTAGCAGGATCTCAGAGAACTCCTTCGCTTAACAGGAGTAAATATTACATAATATTTGTTGATGATTACACTCGTATGTGCTAGATTTATTTTTTCAGATTTAAATATGAAGTTGTAGGCATTTTTTGGAGATTTAAGCAATTGATTGAGAATCAACGTGGCTGTACCATTCAAATGTTGAGGTCTGATAATAGCAAGGAGTATAACTCACATCAATTCAATCAATTTTGCAAAGAAGTTGGGATAGAGCATCAACTGACAACACCATACACTCCACAACAAAATGGAGTTAGTGAAAGGAAGAACAAAACCATCTTTGAAATGACAAGATGCATAATGCAGGAGAAAAAATTGCTGAAGGAGTATTGGGCAAAAGCAACAAATACTGTCGTGTTCTTGTTGAATAGGCTTTCTATTAAACCTGTGAATGAGAAGACTCCTTTTGAGGCATGGTATGGGTTCAAACAAAATTTGAAAAATCTAAAAGTTTTTGGTTGTTTTTGCTTTACTCATGTGCCACAAGTCAAGAGGGACAAACTTGACAAAAAGGCTGAAGCTGGTATTTTCATAGGCTACAACAATTCCTCCAAAGCCTATAGAGTTTTTCAGCCTCAAACAAAAAAGATTCTGATAAGTAAAGATGTAGTATTTATGGAGGATGAGAAGTGGGACTAGAATTCAGAAAATGAAAAGTGAGAAGCACCTGCAAATTTACAGCCCAGTGCATATGATGTTGACGACCAGCCTATTAGAGGAACTAGACCACTTGCTGACATCTTTGCAAGATGTAATGTAGCAGTAATGGAACCAGCTAGAGTTCAAAAAGCTATGCAAGACAAAAAATGGCTTTCAACTATGAAAGAAGAGCTGAGCATGATTGGGAAGAATAATACATGGCAACTTGTTCAAAGGCCTTTAGACAGAAAGATCATTGGAGTTAAGTGGGTTTTCAGAACAAAACTCAATGCTGATGGGTCAGTAAATAAGTATATAGCCAGGCTTGTTATGAAGGGATATGCATAGATCTTTAGTGTGGATTTTTCAAAGACTTTTGTTGCTAGGCTTGATACCATTCGACTGTTTCTAGCTATGACAGCTCAAAAGGGCAGGAAAGTGTTCCAATTAGATGTAAAATCTGCTTTTCTAAATGGCTTCTTGAAGGAGGAGATATTTTTAGAATAGCCTGATGGTTTTGTTATGCAGGGCCAAGAAGACAAAGTCTACCTACTGAAGAAAGCTTTATATGGTCTTAAACAAGCTCCAAGAGCCTGATACAGCCAGATTGATGATCATTTGATCAGCTTAGGCTTCAATAAAAGCTTAAGTGAGGCTACTCTGTATGCAAGAAGTGAAGGCACTAATATTATCATTGTTTCTATTTATGTTGATGATCTTTTGGTTACAGAAAACAATCAAGAACTTATTGATGAGTTCAAGTCTGAAATACTTAAGGAATTTGAGATGACAGACTTGGGATTGATGACTTATTTTCTTGGTCTGGAAGTGAGGCAGCAAAGGAATGAGATTTTTATTAGTCAAAGAAAATATGCCTTAGAGATTTTGAAGAAATTTCATATGGAGAGTTGCAAAGCGGTAGAAACTCCTATGCAAGCAAAAATGACGCTTTGCAAAGATGCTGAAGCTGCCAAAGTGGAATAAAATCTCTATAGAAGCATGATTGGTTGTCTCATGTACCTCACAGCTTCTAAACCTGATATTGTGCATGCTGTAAGCCTTCTTTTCAAATTTATACACTGTGCAAATGAAAAACATATGCAGGCCGCCAAGAGAATTCTCAGATTTGTCAAAGGAACTATTGTTTATGGAATTAAGTATGCTAAAAGTGATCAACTTCAACTGGTTGGTTTTTCTGACAGTGATTATAGATGTTCAATTGACGATATGAAGAGCACAATTGGTTATTGTTTCAGTATTGGTTCAAGTATGATCAATTGGTGTTCAAAGAAGCAAGAGATTGTTGCTCAAAATACTGCAAAAGCTGAATTTATTGCTGCAACAGCTACAACAAATCAAGCCATCTGGTCAAGGAAAATACTTCAAGATTTGTATTTGGATTAGCAAAAGGCCACACAAATCTTTGTTGACAATCAAGCAGCCATATCAAAATCCTCAAATCCAGTGTTCCATGGCAAGACAAAGCATTTCGAGATTAAATTTTACTTCTTAAGAGAAATTCAAAAAGAAGGTGAAGTCCAATTGATTTATTGCAGATTAGAAGATCACATTGCTGATATATTCACCAAAGCTTTGCCTAGAATCAAGTTTGAAGAACTAAATTATAAGATGGGAGTTTGCAGCTTCAAAGGCAAGGAGGAGTGTGAGAATTGTGCCTTAGAAACTGTTGGAACTACTGTTGAATATGTTAAAACTTCTGCTGAATGAGTCCAGCTGTGAAGACCAAGTCTTTAGCTTAATTGTTACTATTTTTCTGCTAGTTGTTGCTGACTTTCAGGAATCCATTTATTGAGTTGTGGTTCCTGATTTTTTCCACATTTTTGCTTCGTATTTCCACTTTTTTCTCAAGCATCAGTTATGAGCATTTGCATTTAAACAACTTTTGACAAATGAAATAATATATTAGTCCTTTGTCGATTCTCTATTGCATCTGCTGTAACTTTATTTCCTTCACCTCCATACTGCACCAAATTGAACGGAATGTTTCATCTGCAAAAAAATTATGCTTTGGAGTAAGAACAAAGATAACCATGCAGATCTCAAACGAACGTGGTTGTTTCCATTTAGGCGGAAGTGGAAGTAAAAATGAACTACATACCTGTGCAGATAGATAAGAGACTAGCATGGATGAGCAGTTGCTTTTGCTCCTTCTGCCACTCAAGAATAATGTTCATTTCCATAAATAACCTTTTCCTGGTCTCAATGCTCCCCGAGTCACTTTGCCGGATGGCTAAATCTCTGACAAAATCATGCTGCGTCACGAAGTGCTCATTATAGATGCCATCATCTTCAACTGCAATTTTCCTGGTGAATGGCACAGGTGGATGACTATATGAAGACGCTATATATTCACAAGATAAGAAAGTAGGATGCTCATCTGTCTTGTAATAATGCATTAATATAATGGTGAATATAAATATTCTCATTGTTAGTCATGATATATAATATAGGTGCTTCCCAAAAATATACACCGGTGCTGAAAGGTGCCTCTCAAGGTATCTCAGAGAATAAAAGAATCGGAATTCAAAAAAAAAATCAGAACACATTGTCTTGATTACTACCAAGGTTTTAATGAAAGAGACAGTACAAAGTCACAAATAAAAGGAATATGGGTCTGTTTTATGCTTGCTTCCGTACTAACTGACACATGAATCCTGAAGTTCTCTGAAATGACAACATTTGCCACTTATTTCCTCAGAAAATCATGTACTTATAACCTCTACTCTACTTTCCAGTTAAAATATCCGTAAATGGAACACAGATGAATGGCAGCAATAACAGGGAGATGTACCATACCTCTTTGATATAAGATCAAACAGATTTCGGCCGGATAGTTTGTGTAGATTACTAATGGCGCCATCTACATCCAGCTTATGCAATTCCATCCACATATCAATGAGGGCAGGGGCAGGAATCTTATGGTCTTCAGGAAATGAACCTAGATCCTTGAAACACTCCTTGACTGAATCTTTCTCATTCAGTGCTTCCACACTAGTTTCAAGGCACTTAAGTATATCAGAGTTGGAAAGAATAGCAGCAGCTTTCGAACACTCATTAATTCTCTTGCGCCATTCTGCTGCTGGCATCCTACATAGCGATTTTGCAATCACTGAAATGGCTAGTGGAAATCCTTTGAGGCATTTCACCAACTGAAATTCAACACAACGGGCATAATTATTTGCTTATTCCACCTTGAAGGGGAAATACAGCAAAATTCAGCTTATATCAACTGATTAACTGTTTCTGGAGGTTTTGAAGTGAAAAGTTCAATTCTACTTATGGTTACGCAACAAATATATTGGAATACCAAGTATTCAGTCATTCAGCGTGAGCAAGTATCATACAAAATCAAAGAGAGTGCATAGAATGTTATTGGAGGTCAGCAAGCACCTTATCCAAATCCAAATCATATCGGTCTGCAAAATCTGAGTTTCCACTGGGGGGGAAATGCCAACTGACGAAAAAGAACCATCGCATCTGTATCATTCAGCGTGTGCAATTTATACGTTGAACCAAGTGTTGGAAATTCATATCTTGACGTCACCAAAATCTTGTAATGAAATGCAAGCTTCTCAATTAGCAACTCCGATCCAGCCCAAACATCATCAAGAACCAACAGCTTTGAAAATTGCCCCTCACTCTTTAGCAAAGCTTCCAACTGGTTCAACGCATCTTCTTCATTTCGAAAGTCAGGCACTCCATAACCCTGATGCTGAAATAGTCGCTGTATAATCACCATCAAGTTGGGCTGTTTTTAGACAGTGAAATAAAATATCTTGTCGTTGAATTTCTCTGTCCAAAATCATTACACAAATTTCAGAATACTGCAAATAGTATGTTTCAGCCACAAATACCAAGGTAAACCATAATGTATCCAAATCTTGAGCTACCTAAAAGACATGTGCTTGTGTTGTGTGTGCTTGGAATTCTAATACACGTAAGTTGAGAAAATATGCAAAAAAACCATTGCAGATACAAATCAAATCATTTAAAAAAAAGAAGAAAACTACAAAATCTACACATGGCTTTCTTAAAACAGCACAAATATATGAGAATCATTGCAAGAAGACATATATATGCATAAAGTTCGTACCTTTGACTTGTTCATCATGACAAAAAGTTAAAGCCAATGTGGTCTTCCCACACCCTCCAGGAGCAGACACCACAATGAATCGTGAATCATCCTCAATCAAAATTTTTTTCAAATCTTTGAGTGATATCTCTAGTCCAATGGGATACACCTTGGGTTTAAGAGGCGAGCACCCACCAACTAACCCAAAACTAGCCTTCATTGACCCACCACCACTAATTGACTTAATTGAGTATCTATCTGTTTCGTCATAAACAAAGTCTCCTTCAAGTCTGCTGAATTTTGAAATAGCATATCTACACCAATATACCTCTTCAAAGATTCCTCTAACTTGATAAGCTTCCTGGTATAACGTTGCTTCATGTAAATGTTGTATTTATGGACTTTCTTGCATTTATTAACCAGTTCTTCTTCTTTTCCCATTATCTCTTTAAGCACGTCGATTTCACCATCCCTGTCGAAGTCTCTGTTGAATGCATCAATTCTCTTGATTTGTGGCTTCAAGGACACGAGTGTTTTCTCTAGAGCCTCCAAGATTGGCCTGAACATGGCGCTTTCCTTCTTCACCTGCAAAACAGCTCTCAAAAATGTCCCAAAAACCAGCTCCAATCCAGCCCCTGTTGCTGCTGGTCCAAGCAGTGCCGCTGCCATGGCTTCCCACTTCAATGCGAAACAAATGCAGAAACCACTCTGTAAGAAAGCGAAGATGAATGGGGGAGTTCTAGTATCCTCGGAAGTATCAAATGTTTAGAGAAAGATCGTGAATTGAAGACGGGATTGAGCAATTTCTTTGCAGCTTACTAGCCGTGTACTCGTGTTTGCTTCGAAGCTTCTTTTGTCATTGACGAAGACTTGTAGTGTTATCTGTGAGTAACGCCGTTAATTGTTGAAGTACTGGGTAAAGTACCTGGCAATCCCCGTCGTTTGGTTAAATATTCTACTTAGTCCTTCTCGTTTAGAAAGCTCTGATTTAGTCTCTAATAAAATCAGAGAGACTTTTAACGAGGTCATATTTGTTACAAAAGTAAGTTAATGTGCTTTTATGAAAATTTTTAAAATTCATGGTGTACTTGTTGACTACATAAAACTTTTTGTATATTTTTTTCAGCTAAGGTCTTGTTTGGAAGTAACAACATATAGCATATACTCATTATATAATATTTAACGTATTTTTTTATTATTTTGATAAAAAAATGTTTTTTCTTAAAAAATTGTATTATTTTTTCTAATTTTTACTACTGAAAAATCTATTATATTCCACTTATTATCCATTAAATCTTACATCTTCCATTTAAGTTCTAAATAAGCCATTAAAGAAACATCTTGGCAGTTGCTTAGTAAATTCACTGAACCACTCACTGTTAAGCTAGCGGCGTTTACCGTCGTCTTGTTAGTCAACTATCAAAGTCAACATATTAATTAGTACTATATGACAATGAAGTGGACGTCCATCTAACCCCACTCGGCACTTAACAACAGCAACAATGGCTAATTACATTTTTTGGGGCAAAAAATGGCTAATTACATTTTAAACCTTAACTACCTTTACCGGTCTGCTCACTTCAAACTCCGAACCCAACGATGGCAACATCACTTGCCTCGACGATTAATCAGACGGTTCCTTTTATGGCTTCAAGTTCATTCAGACATTTTAACAAGCAGGTGGACCGCAAAGCTGTGGAACCAATAAAGGAATGGATACTTGCCTTGTGGAGACGCAAAGTGGATAAACAGATTGTCCTTTCGCATCTTTATGTTTGTAATCTTTGTTTCGATCTTTGCTTCGGTTCAACTGTGTTATTTATGCGCACTTGTCGTCTTTTCATTGGCTGTGCTACAATAAACCCACCATTGCATTCATAATCTGAATGCTGATAAATGGCGGTTCCGAAGTTAGAAACTTAGTCGTGAATGCTGTCGAAACTGATAGGTTTATGAAGAAATGGAGGTTTTTGTTGATTCAATTGTAGGTATGACTTTAGGGGAGTTGTTAAGAGCGGTGTTAGAAGCGAAGAAGAAGACGGATAATTATAAAGCTATATTGAGCATCATGGAAAAAACACTGAATTCTATAACTCCGGATGTGGAGAAGATAGCTGCATTGAAGGAGAGATTAGATAGCGGAGATGATGATGAAATGAAGAAGCTGTGGAATATTGTAAAGGATGGGAAGGTGCTCGTTGAGAAGTGTGCGAAAGGCGAGGGCTGTTGTAGTTGCTTAGGGAAGACTGATTATGGGGAGGAACTTCTGCAATTAGAACGTTCCCTTAACAGTTTTAGTCAAATTGAGATTCCAATTCGCCAACGAGTGTCTCAGATGGAGATGTCGGAGAAAGTGGAGGATATTCGTTCATATGTTAGAGACATTGGTCACCATGTGAGAGATAGAGGAGATTCAAGATGAGGTGAAACAAACTAGCGATAATGTGAAAGAAATGCATGATATTTTAGAGGACAACCTTAAGGATGTGCAGGTCATCGGTGCAGGTGTAAGTGAAATAGATAGTGGTGTGAAAGAGACTCAAGTAGAAGTCAAGAAAACTCATGCGAACATGCAAAAGATTCGAGGTGCAGTGGAGGATACTCATGATAAGTTGAAGGATACTCATTCAGATGTGAAAGGAATTCGTGACATTGTGGAAGGTACCCATACTGATACGAGAAGCATTCAGGGTGAGATTAAGGAAGTTTCTGAAAATGTCAAGCACATTAAAACAAAGCTTGATCATTCTAACCCAAATGGCTCTGCATTGTCATTGCCTCCTTGTGAGCCTCCAGATCCACCAGAGCTTACTGTTGGATTAGACAGGCCATTAAGTGAACTAAAGAGGGAAGTTCTTAAAAAGGGGATGTCCGTGGCGGTGATATCTGCCCCTGGAGGCTGTGGGAAGACCACTTTGGCTAAAATACTTTGTCATGAAAAAGAAGTCAAAGGTAATAATTGAATTTCTTTCATCCTACATCATTTCTATGCATATGAATTGTATGGCAAAGCAAGCACTTAAACTGGTACAGTCTCTGCAATTTATGGTATTAATAATGAGTTTGAAGATATCTCAAACTGAAACGTTTTGCATGAGATTAACACCATCATGGAAATCTGAACTAGTGAAATGCCTATGTTAGATGCTAATAAAACAATGTGCATTTTGGTTTGGTTTAAGACTTTTTTTTTAAAAAAAAAAAATAGGATTGAAATGAGCGGTATAACTCCCCCTCTCAGCTAATGCAAAGGTTCATAAGCGGAGGTGACCCTCTTAGTGTTGTGCGCTCCATACACAATACCATATATTCCACAAGGATGTAAACCTAGGTAGCTTCTTAAGGGAATCAAGCCCTCATCCACTTGGACTAACGAATGTTGGTATTTGGTTTAAGACTTTAAAGTCTCTGTTTTATCAGTGAGAATGTAGCTAGCAAATGTTACTTTAGAAGGACAACAAAACAATCTATAGGATACATATAAAAATTTGGAGATCATTTTCAACAAATTTTCTTTTCTTATTTGATAGAATTAGAATTCAGAAATTAATATTGAGTGGTTTAATCTTTTAATAATTTGAATTAATCTGTTGGGAAAGCTTATGAATTAGTGGAGGAATTCTTATATATTTCCTCTGCAGGCAAATTCAAAGACAACATCTTGTTTGTCACCGTTTCAAGAAAACCCAACCTGAAGTTTATCATACGTCAACTACTTCTGCATAAGGGATACAAGGAGCCTGAGCGTCAAACTGATGAACATGCCATAAACCATTTGGAGCGATTGCTCAAGGAAATAGGAAAAAAGCCTGTCC
The DNA here is from genome assembly GCA_948243855.1 of Flueggea neowawraea. Lineage (NCBI taxonomy): Eukaryota > Viridiplantae > Streptophyta > Magnoliopsida > Malpighiales > Phyllanthaceae > Flueggea > Flueggea neowawraea. The sequence continues at coordinate 3,793 of CAODLS010681873.1, read as the reverse complement.
TGTTGGTCTTGGATGATGTTTGGAATGAATCAGAATCCCTTATTGACTCATTTGTCAAGTCCCAATTATCAGACTACAAGATCGTGGTGACATCAAGATCGAGATTCCCAAGATTTGATTTTACAATTAAATTGAATAGATTGACTGCAGAAGATTCCATGCGTCTCTTTAGTAATGCAGCATGCTTGGAAGATGAGAACCCTAGTATAAATGAAGATCTTGTGATTCAGGTGCTTTATCGATATGTAGGCATGGGCAAGCATTTGTTTATTTTATTATGCATCTTTCACTCCAAATTTCATAAACAAGCATTTCTCCCCTTGAGATCGCTGATTTCATTTGTGGCACAAAATTGCAGGTGGTAAGGGTCTGTAAAGGATTTCCACTAGCCCTAACTGTGTTGGGCAAATCATTATGTCGGCAGGCCATAGCAATCTGGCGAAAGAGGCTGATGGAATGGTCCAAAGTTTCTTCTATATTTGAAGATAACCCTGAATTGGTTAATTGTCTTAAGACCAGCTTGGATGCCTTGGATAATAAAGCTAAACTCAAGGAATGTTACATGGACTTGGGTTCATTTCCTGAAGGCGAATTGATTCCTGTTATCACCCTTGTTGATATGTGGACAAAGTTGCATGGAATTGACGAAGATGGTTCAGAATTTATAGGCAATATTCATGAACTGTCCGCATTGAATATGCTAGATATTGTAATCAGAAGGTATGCTCACTTTTATGTTTAAATTTTTATAGTTGATGAATTGATGATGTGGAAATTTCTGGCAAACTTGGTGCAAATTCATATGGAGCATTATTATTTGGCTATTTTTTATTAGAACTGATTTTTATTAGTGGCATGAAGTTGTCGCTCTTTAATCGTCTCTCAAGTCAATATATCGTTTTATTTGCCAGGAAATGTACAAGTGAATGCAACTATGATGATCACTTTGTCACTCAACATGATCTTCTTAGAGAATTGGTCAACTATTTCGGCGGAGTGGATCCTATCGAACAAAGGAAAAGGCTAGTTATGGAAATACAGAGAGATGAATTTCCTGAATGGTGAAGAGAACAAAAGCAGCAAGCAACCAGTGCTCGCCTCATCTCTATCACCACAGGTAGCTTCTTAGCTTTTCAAGAATCGGTTTATGGGAGGCCACTGCTATGATATTGCTGATTTGATGGACCAAAAGTAAAAATAGTTTTCAAACAGCTATTATTTTTAATTGGATCAAACTAACAGCAGTGGAAACACTGATTAAATGCTAATAACCTTAATGAAATTGCCTCTTATATTTGTTAAAGCACATATACAGACACACAAACAAGAAAAGAACTCTCATATATTTTCTTTTGTACATGCCACTGTCTCATCCTTTCAAGGAACATCATTTGCAGATGAATCATTCTTGTCTAGTTGGAGCAGCATGCAAGCGCCTAAAGTCAGGGTTCTAGTTCTAAACTTTCGTGGAAAAGAGTACATCTTACCTGAGTTCGTCGCAAGTATGATCAAGCTAAAGGTTCTGGTAGTTAAAAGTTTTGGCTTTTCCTCTGCTTTAGTACGTAATTGGTCACTTCTCGGCAAGTTATCCAATCTGAAGCGGATCACTCTGGAGCAAGTTTCGATTCCTTCTCTTACTCTGGGTACTGTGCGACTAAAGAATCTGCAAAACTATTCTTGCACAAGTGTGATTTTGGTCAGGCATCCAGCGTTGAAGGCCTTGGTACTTCAGATGTGTTTCCAATTCTAATGGAGATCAATATTAGCCATTTGAGTAATTTAATGGAATTGCCAGTTGGAATCTGTGATATTCTCCACCTAAAGAAGCTCAGCATCACGCATTGCCATAAGCTCTCTTCGCTGCCTAAAGAAATTAGAAACTTGGCTAATCTTGAAGTGGTGAGGCTTGGTTCCTGCGCATGTTTACAAGAGCTGCCGGACACTATAAGGAGCCTCCACAGATTGCAAATTCTTGATATTTCCGACTGCACAAGCATGAAGGAGTTGCCAGAAGAAATTGGCGAGTTGCAAAATTTAAGAAAGCTTTACATGACAGGATGCTCAAGATGTAAGTTACCAAAGTCAGTTAGTAATCTTCTGAATTTAAGGGATATTATATGCGATGAAGAAACAGCCAAATGATGGCAACCTCTGATGGACTCTTACCAAACTTGTGTAAAGAAGGTAATCGCATGATAGTCTAAAGATCACAGGTCAAGGAATTAAATAACGCAAAACAAAATTAATCACTTCATTCTTTATGATACAACTTTTATATGTCTTTCATGTAACAATACGAGTAGTAGTCTTAGAAATGTTTTATTCAAAGATTATCTGTTTTCCTTTAGTACATGAATCGAACTTTCAGTCGTTTAGTGTCTGCTACATGTTGCATCAACAACACCGATAACTTGCCGGCCTGCTTTAATACAAGGCCGTTGTGTTGTTCCTGTAACTTATTGTTGTATCAACGGGTTATTCGTCATGATTAGGCTCTAACCCATCGTTTTGAAATCAAGAAAACACTAGTGTGATCTTAGGCATTTGACAATGCATAATCCGAGCTACAACTTTATAATCAACGTTAGATAAACATTGGAATCAAATGTAAAAGACCTATGATGAACTGAAGTGGAAATTCAAATCAACAAATGATTTAGTCCTTTTTCTCAACTTTGTTATTGAATATTGAAACAGTGGATGGGACGTCCTGTTATTATGATAAGAAATGAAGGGGAATCTTAGCAATAACTTGCCAAAACCCAAACCAATGACTCCGTAGACATGAAAAAGAAAGTCACACTTTAAGGAAAATCAAGATTTTATATTCATGAACTATTCTGAGATGGACTTGGCTTTGCTTAGTCTTTGTTTAATGTTTGGATTCTTTGCTTCTTGACTTCTTACACTTTTATTCTAAATGCTTGCTTGCTCCAAGTCTCAAGGAATGAGGCAGGAAGTTAACAAGGTTCTTTTACCAATCTAATCCAAATCACTGTTATTCTGACACTGAAAAAAATAATTGCAGGAGTTAAGAGATGGCGCTTATTGTGGGTCTTGGTCTTGAGCTGGCTGTAGGGGAGTTGATAAGGGCAGTGTCCAAAGCAAAGGAGAAATCAGACAAATATAAGTCGAACTTGATGCGTTTGGAGTCCACGGTAACGTCCATAAAGCCAATCCTGGAGCAGATGTGCGAGTTGAAGGAAGCATCAAAATACACTGAAGAAGATGATAAGGAAATGAGAAAGTTGAACAACCTCATCGATGAAGGCAAGAAGCTTGTTGAGAAGTGCTCTAAAGGCAAGGGCTGGTTTGATTGCTTCAAGAAGATAACTGATTACACCAACGAACTTGTCAAACTCAATCAGAAGTTTACCGATTTCTGTCAAATTGAGATGCCAGTTCGACAAAGAGTGGACCAAATCAAGGCGTTGCGTAGCTTGGAAAACATTGAGATGAATCAGGAGAAACAAATACTGATTGAGAAAGAGGCGTTGCAGAAACTGGCAAACGTTGAAGCAAAACTAGAACGTTTAAATCAGAATGTAAGTAGCGCATCTCTACGTCCTTGCATTCCTCCAGATCCACCGGAATTCATTGTTGGATTAGACAGGCCTTTGAGTGAAGTAAAGGAGAAAGTGCTTAAAGGGGGAATGTCTGTGGTAGTGTTGTCTGCTCCTGGAGGATGCGGGAAGTCGACTTTGGCTAAGAAACTTTGCCATGACACACAAGTTAGAGGTGCGTATCAAATGGATTTCATTGCAAAATTATATTCTCTTGTTTAGTTTTTATG
>CAODLS010681867.1:0-18168 GCA_948243855.1 Flueggea neowawraea | reverse complement strand
TAGCCACGTTCGCGGAAAAGCAACGTGATTCCACAAAGGTGATTCGGGTTCTTGGTGCTAAGAGCTACATCAACGTTTCATTCAATCGTTCGATCAAGCCTTGGTGAAAGGTAAATCTTCCAACCTTAATTATATATGTTGATATGCATGGATCCTTGGGGGAATTCAAGACATTAAATTTTTGTTATATCCGCTGTCATGAATGTATATGAATGTCATATTTGAGCCGTGAATTCCAACATGGAACTACTATATATGTGTAGCTAGGTATTATTGACCAATGTAGGTGATTAAAGTGATTTTTATCGGTTGAATCAAGTAATTGGTCGAATTTAAAAATCTGGATAAGTGACTTACTCAAATAAGCATTTTGGCTAAGTCGATTAGCCAGAGCAAGCAAAACTCGAGTAAGCCTTTGGCTAATCCGAGTTAGCCATTGTCCTGAGGGGCAAAAATGTAATTTTTGTATTTTGGTATTTTTGAGAGATTGAGGATTAATTTGGGGATTCCGACTACTTGGAGAATCTTTTGGTAATTAAAAAATATTTTTAGGACTAACTTATAAATTTTAAAAAGTTTGGAGACTAAAGCGTAATTTTACAGAGATCGGGGACCAAATTGTAAATTTTATGAGATGTTTGATTTTCGAGGCAAGGGCATTAGACCTTCATTTGAGATAGGTTTCTCTGAGTCTATGTCAGCATTTGCATTGCATGCATTTTGGTACCGCCACAGTACAGGCACCATGTCTTTAACTGTGCTTCGATAAATTGTTTTAACTTTGTATCTTGGTCGGCGAGGTTAGCCAGTGGTATGTCTTTGGGTCATTCAGCTTGGATATTCAGGTGAGTGGATGACATCTTCAGACACATAAGTTGTGTCTCTCTAACACATATATTTTTGTTGTGTTACGACCATAGCATGTAATACGGAATTACTAAAGGATTGATAATTCTAAAATTGGATATATATGAAACCCTATGTGATGAAAATACAGTTTGAAAATCATGATGACTTTGATTTTTGAAATAAATATCGATTTTTGATATTTATGGTAATTTCTGAAAAAGATACTCTGTTTCGGGATTTTGATACAATTCCTGAAGTAATAATTTTGTCTGAATTTCTGAATACTTTTTTGATATAAATTTTATGAAAATATATATGTACATATATTTTCGATTTATGATTTTCTTTGATGATCAATAATCGGTTTTTGAACTTCGACATATATGTTGTATCATATATATTTTTCCTTTGTTTTGATATGCTTGCGAGCATGACCATTCATTTTTTATTTACTTATACGATATATGTTTTTGGATACGGGGACCCCTAGTTACAGGGTACATAGCCTTTGGTATACCAATACTTTGATAAATCCCAGTTACCAGGGATGTCGGTGGCCATGTGTTTCGATCCCATACATGATTTTTTTTTTATTAGTAGTAGAGACCACATTTATTACACTTGGGTGATGGCAAAGTTTTGTACCTGTTATATCTTTGTTTTTGAGTCTCGTATCGCTTATATACTTTAACTCTATTTTTGACTATAAGACTAATGTTACATATGTTTTTGTGGATTTCATATCCACGATAATATGTTTTTGTGACTGCTATTAGTATTATCATGCCAGCGTGGAAAACTCTCTGATATCTGAGATTTTTAGCAAGTTGGGAAAAAGTTTTTTGTAATACCCTGTCGGTTCTAACCGGAATCTGGTAATATTCCATCCAGTCTTCGAGATAAATAATGTCACGACCCATAGTCGGACCCGTGACCGGCGTACGAGACGAACCGTCTATGAAAGCTCAGTCCATCTCGCACAAGCCTCTGTGTACAGACATTCTACCCGACTTATCCAAATATTTATTTAAAACATTTATAAAAAAAATTATAAATGAAATAAAACCATATATATAAGTATATATATATATATATATACAATATAACAAAAATATCAGTAAAAATAAGATCATCAAAGAAATCTTAAAATACACAAGTGTAGCTTAGTATCCCAACAGTAGTCCAATATGGAGCTCTATAACAGAACAAAGTAGAGTCCGAACGAGGGCACTCACTATAGTCAAAAGCACCTCACTAGGTTCGAGATATGGATCAGATGCTGAGCTTCCAAAATGTCACCTGTGAAAGAAGGTTAACATAGACAACAGAAGAAAAGGGGGTAAGAATCCCTAGTGAGGAAACAACACTTCAGACCGCCTCATTTGTGCCTCACAAGACTTGTTTGAAACCATTTTTTTTCAAAATATCGCACACATACATAGATATCATATAGTATACACACTATATACATAATACATTTTCTGAAATTCATTTTACCAAAACGTTCGCATTCATATCATACAACATGTATTCAGACAATATATACATATACTTGTGAATTCATAATACGAGACCATGAAATATTTCCATATAGCAGTATGGACTCCGCCACCTGATTGCTCAATAAAGCGTGTATCTAACCCGATACATGGTCATCCCATTACCCCGATAACTAGGGTCTTAATAGAGCATTGGTGTACCAAAGGATACGTATCCTGTAGCTAGGTGTCCCTATGTCAAAGTGTTATATACATAGTATTTCATAGTAATTCATGCATCATATTTTCCTTTATTCCATCTTATGAAAAATTCTTTTGTATATATATATATCAATACATACTTTATAATTTCCATAGCAAAACATTGGTTATTAATAATCACATAATCCAGATTATTAATTAACCCAATAATTATTAGTCCAATTTCATATCATAACCAGACATATAAAAAATAATATACTCAATTTTGAAGACACAACCTATGTATTTGAAGTTGTCATTTCACTCACCTGGTATCCAAAGCTGTGGATCTAGTCAAACACTGCTCGTGGGTGGCTGCTCGCGCTGGGAGACACACGGAGCTGTAACAAACATAGACATAGCAGATATCAAAATGTGGTATTGTGACGGTACCAATGCATGGTATGCAAATGTAGATGTTGACCATCAGAGTCATTGAAAATCTATATCGGAAGTGAATCCATCCACCGACTTGACAAATTACAAAAAAGCCCTCAAAGACTGCTGGGACCACCGACTAGACATTCATAAGTCAAAATCCCCAAACTCAATCCCGAACTCTCAGAATTCGCAAATTTATCCTAATTCCTTAAAATTACAAATATATCTCCAAGTTCTCCAAAATTACAAATCATGAGTAAACTTTCCAGAAATTTACAAAGCTAAACAAACCACAAGTTTATTCTCAAAAAAATCGAACTTTTGATTCGGCCGACCAATATTGAAACCAATCATATATCCTGACTCTATAATCGATCCTCTGAACATGAATCCAACCTAATATTCCACAAATAAACTCTCAATCATGCTCAAATCATCAAAATTCGAACTAAACCCTAGTTCATTCAAATGGTCACCAAATCAATCGATTCAAAGCTTGAATCATTTTCATCTAAGTCTTATCTCACATGATCTAGCATCATCTAACATCCATTAATCAAGAATCATCCGAAAATTGAAACCCATTTCAAATTCGGCCAAAAACACATTTCATAAATCAATGCATGAAATTGATTTAGAAATGAAGAAATGATGTTGATCTTACCTCAGAAATGGATTAGGAACGTTGGAGAAGCAATGTGAGAGAGTTTCAGACTGATTGGGAGTGATTTGAGTGAGAAAATGACAGTGAAAGTCGAGTTCCGCCGTTTTAAAAGCTCTAGATCAAAACGCACAGTTTCGACACAAAGGCAATATACGTCATACACAATGACAACGTACGTTGTACTTCATAATGCACGTTGTGAAGCATCCATTAGCCATGGATTCGAAGAAACACAACTCAATGCACGTCGTATCATGGCAACGTACGTCAATCATCCTCGCATCCTAGATAACGTATGTCGTACCTATACAACGTACGTTATGCTGCTTTTCCAGATAACGTACGTCTTCCTCACTCAACGACGTACGTTGTACTTAAGTCAACGCACGTTGTTCGCTCTCCAATCACATACTTGACATTTTACGCTTCCCAACATGCATCAGACCTCCCTTGAGATTTAATAACACCTAATCCTCGAAAATACGTCTGATTATCCCCAAGATCAAATCGAACTTGGTCAGAAAGCTACAATATTCCTAAAGAAAATTGGCGGAATATTACAAATAAGGTTTTAAACCGTTAGTATTGAGTGAGAATGCTTTGGAGGCTGAGTTGTGAATGCAAGACACGCTGAAGGCCATCTACGTGCATTGGAGGAGATTCTACGCATGTAGACGAGTGTTCGAGTTGGAACGTGAACGTGTCTCAGGGCGTCAGCATGCGCGGGTGATGTTCTACGTGCGTTGAACATCGTTAAGACTTGGACCGTGAGCGAGAGTGATGATCTACGTGCATTGTTAGAATGGAACGCACGTTGAAGATGAATCCAAAAAGGAGAGGTCACCAGATCGACCATCTACGTGCATTGCATAGAGTAGAACGCACGTTGATTCTGGATCCGAGAGTTGGGGAAACACCAAATTTATCGTCTACGCACGTTAAAGCATCATCTATGCATGTAGACCTTGATCAAAGAGTGTATAAGGAAACACAACGCACGTAGATTCGCTTATCTGGGACATTTTACTTGCCACGTAGTGTTTCCGTGTTAAGGGTTTATAAATACCCCCAACCAACCCATTCTCGGCATTTACTCCTCTCAACCACCAAAATTACTTTAGAGATCAACTCTCTTCGTCTCCCATTGCTCTCACATCCATCCTTTTACTCCTTGAGGTAAGAAATGTTTGATAATCTCTTCTCTTCGTCATCTTCTGTTATGCATTCACTCATCTAGGATTTTTTCGAAAATGAGTGTTGAGTTCAGATCTGTTCTTTCTATGTTTAATGGAGTTAAACATTGTTAGATTAAAGATGTTTAAGGTTGAACTCATGGGATTTTAGCTTCAGTTTTGGGAGATTTTGTGTTTGAATGAAATAGGTTTATTCCGAGCTAGGGATTCGAATTTTGGCAAATTTCTTGTTGAATCTGAAGTTGTTTCTATTGTATAAGGTCATGTCTGAGTTAGGAATGCTTTGATTTTAGTTGGGCTTTGTGTTTGGATGGATCATTCATCATGGGTCCGAGAATCTGAAATTTTGGGTGAAGAATCTTGATGATTCTGAGTCGAGTTATCAGAGTAGGTGTTAAATTCATGACCAGGAGGTCGATTTTAGTCTATATGAGTGATCGGTCAGTCGAACATTGATCAAATTGAGAGTTAGCATATTTTTAGCCTCCGACGCCGTCGAGGCTAAGTTAGCATTTGCATTGCATGCATACATTTGGTGCCACCACAGTACCAGTACCCTATTATGATCAGTATGATGTGATTTATTTGTTTCAGCTTCTTTTGTCTGTCAGCACAACCAGTCAGGTACCAGTGGTGCTTGATTAGAGTTCAGCTTAACTACCAGGTGAGTGTGGTAGCAGCTTCAGACACATAGGTTATGTCTTTCAGAACTTATATGTTTTGTTGTGTTCAGACCATATCTGTAACGGGACTAATTAATAAGTGGAAATTATAAGAAATCAGATTATGTGTAATAAGGAAATTCAGTTATCAGTATGGACATTAGTATATGTCCTTTATCTTTATCCGTAGTAGTTATCAGTTGCATGTGCTTGCTATCGGTATAAGTTATATATATTCAATTGATATGGGACACTTAGCTACGGAGAGGCGTAGCCTATGGTATATCATTGATCAGTTATATCTAGTTACCAGGGTTTGTGGTAACCCTTGTATTTAAAGAAAGCACACGAGATCAGTTATATCCAGTTACCAGGTTAAGTGGTAACTCGTGTGTCTAGTGCAAGCACACGAGATCAGTTATATCCAGTTACCAGGGTTGGTGATAACCCATGTGTTTAGAGAAAGCACACGAGGTCAGTTATATAAGGTGGCATTGCCACATCACATCAGCGCAGTTTCGTCCCTATCAGATATTCAGTGCTTATATATATATATATATATATGAGTTTAAATCTTATGCATGTTGTATGATGTTTGCTGAGGGTGCGAACGTTTTCATAAATGAGTTTTCAAGCCTAAAAATATCTATAGTGTATATATATGCATTCGGTATATTGCATGTGGTATTTACGAAAGTTTTCAAACCAGTCTGTGTGATGCACGCATGAGACGATCTGGAGTGTTGTCCCTTACTGAGATTCTCACCCCCCCTCCCTTACTATTTTTCAAGTGCTATTTGACTCAACAACCATCCGACATTCAGATACTCAGTGAGGCCTCGTTGATTTGGTTAGTAGATGCCCTTTTGCTCGGGCTCCTTTATTTTGATAGGGCTTCGCACCGAATGCTAGTGGGTTACTGGGTTGCATTTTAATTTTTGGGCATTGATCTTACATGTATACGATTTGTATGTATAATTCTTGAATTATCATTTATGAATATATATTTACATATATATTGTTATAATCACTTTATACTCACATGTATGTCAAATGATTTTCTGGGTAGTATATCTGTTATCCGAGGCTTGTGCGAGATAGTCCGGGCCTCCGGTTTAGATCATCTTGTACGCCGATCATGGTCTGATTTCAAGTCATGACATTTTTAATTCATGATCTGAAATTTTTGGAAAAACTTAAATGGTTTTTCTTTGATCTATATCCTGAGATATTTGGTAAAGCTTTTAAAAGCTTTCGGACTTTGTTTTTGGAACTCTTGACAATAAAGAGGTTTTGAAGGGTTTTACCTTGTTTTTGAAAATATACTAGCTTGATTAAGTTTGAATATGCTTTGAAGGATTTTGCTTATAATCTGAATGTGTGCCTTGTTTGCAACCGTTTTCGAAATGAATTTTTGAAAATACTATTACTTATAAATGGTGTGTATATCCATATATATATATTTGCTTATATCCGCGTGCAGTATTTTTGAACTGTTTTCAAAACAGTTTTTGTGATGCACGCATGAGTCATTCTAGAGTGTTATCCCTCATTGTGTTCTCACCCCCTTTCTGTTGTTTTGCTTTGGCCCTCTTTATTTTATCTTACAGATGATCTTGTTGATTGAGATCTTTGGCATCCGATACTCAGTGAGATATTTTGGAGTTGGGGTCAGCGCTCTTTTAATGGGGCATGATTAGCTATTTTGTTAGTCGCTTCACACCGGAGTACATGTGAGTATTTGTTTTTTAAACTTTATTTGAAACTTAATACGTATTTCGTATTTAGAAATATTTATAGTTAATATTATTACTACATGAAATTTATTTTTTAAGTAAATTTGAATTTCTACTTAGTGTTATGAATTAAATGGTTCTTTAAACAAATTGTTCGCAACACAATTTGGGTATAAATTTTGTTCCTGATGCTTGTACGAGATGAGCCGAGTTTTCATAGACGATTCACTTTGCACGCCGGTCATTGCTCGAAAATGGGTCGTGACAAAAAATTTTATTAAATTTGTGGCCATCAAAAAAATGACTAGATATATAATCTTACAAAACTACTTCCATACAATGGGTGGTTTGCCTTAAAAGTTTCCACCTCCAGCTTGAAAACAGTCTTGCAAGAATAAAGTAGAAGATAAATCCACCTATAAACCCATGAGAAAAATCTATTGGAGCATCGATAAATATCAGATCCTAAATAGGCAAAGTTCCTATGTTTACAGTTCAAAAAAAAAAGTCTGCATAATACAAGGAAAAATAACATCCTCTACAAAAGTGGTATCGTGCCTGAAAACTCGTCGATTTCTCGACGTCCATATCTCCCATATTAAAAGCATCAGCAAATATGTTTCCTTTTTTCTTGTTCAGCCAATTATAACCATTTTGAGCATTTTTAATATTCTTTTTAAATGTATTATATTTTTTATTATAAAGAATCACTAGCAAAATACTCATATTATATACGATAAATTATAATATTTTTATTTAAATTAATAAATAATACATTTTTGTTTCAAAATATTTTTAAAATTATTACTTTAATGAGAAAAATCAAAATATTAACAAATTAGAGAGAAACTATAACTATTAAATATTTAAAATTATTATGAAATATTATAATTTTATAATTTTATTCATAATTTTTTTATGAATTAAATATATTATTTTTTTCTAGAGAAGTATATAAATTTATTAAAATAAAAGATTTGAATTCATATATTATTATATTAATCAAATAAATATATATGCATGTGTTGAATTAAATCAGTATAACTAATATCATCATAATTTAATTAAAAGTATCAAATCACCATTAATTTTTATATTTGATTCTCTATTTTTAAAAAATCTAATACGTTAATATTTTGTTAGTCCATTATAAATCATCTACTAACTACATATTTGTATATGAAATTTATGAACTAAATTTTTTAACATAACATTAAATTTGTATAATTATATTTATATGTGAAATAATATATATTAATTTAAATGTATATATTGATATATATACTAATTTATTTTTATTATATAATTATTAATTTTAAAAAAATTATATTATATTATAAAAATAAAAAGTGAGAATATATTTAAAAAAGTCGTATGGTTCATTAGCGTGTGGCGATGCCACCTCCACTTCATCAATCACTAGTGGTTCCCCTGCTTCCCATGCCACAGCAGCTTTAAGGAAACAAATTAATTACTGACAGATCATATCAGAAATATAACAACTGCCAAAATGGTCACACTTCTTCTCTGAAATGCAGTTTTTGTTTTTGTCCAAAAGCCAGTAGCACCATTTAACTTATGAAAACCCAAAAAAAAAGAAAAAGAAGTCCAGGGCGTATATATATGTATATATACTTTTTTAGTGTCGCAAACAAAAGAAAAACCATTCCCAGGTTTCTAGTTTTGTATTTGTTCTTGGCACTTGTATGCATTAATTTATGTTTTTATTTTTTTAATGATTCTTAGGATATCCATAATGCAGTTTAATATAGTGTCCTCATTTAACTCAGCTCAGTGTGTTTATTTTGCGTAAATTGAATTGGCAGATGGTAAGAGTAAATTATAAAAATATATTAAATAATAAAAAATAAAGAGAGTATATATCTTTTTAAAAGTAAATTGTCGAGGTAGATTTTAGCAAATTAAAAATATACCTCAAATAAATACACCAAATTCAACCCTATATTTTGTATTACTCCATTGAATCCCTGTTAACTCTTTTTTCCTTAATTTTTTAATATATGTTTAGTTAAAAAAGGTCATAATGTGTTTTAACATTATTTTTTTCATAAATATCACTCTTTTATATACATATCATATTACTCATTTTATATACATTACTTTTTAATCTTATCTTTTATAGTTACATAAGTTAATTAGTCTTATTAATTAAAATAAGGGTTTTCATTTGATTTATTTATTTAATTGTTAATTATATAAAATGATTATATTATTTTCCATCGATTATGCAAACATATCATATAATGCACCTTTTGAAGAAAAAATGAAAAGTACTTTAGGGCAAAGACATATAAAGAGAATGAATGCAACGTTGTTCCAGAGACAAAAGTCTTGGACTGGCTTCTTGTGGTCCTTGGGATTGACAAACTCGGTCACGCCAAACTTCTTAGCTGTAAGCAAACGTTCAAAATCTTATCAGAAGATGGAAAGCACAGAAAAAACCCATCCTCATTGAATGTTCATCTTAACGAGAAAGAAATGCAGCATTGTCAAAGTTGCACTCAGCTGAAAGTTATGGTTTAAGTGTTTTGTATTCAGAAAAGGTAAAAACTCTCGATTGAAGCATCTATCAAGCTGTTATGTCATAGATTAGTGGCAATTATGCAATGCAATATATCGTTTTGTGAATGGATGGATGGTTTACCTTTTTCAAATCGACTAGAATTAAGATCAACGCCGATTATCCTTGATGCCCCAGCAATCCTAGCCCCTTCGGCAGCCTAATCACATTTGAAATCATAAACAGAAAATCTTTGACAGTAAAGAATAGATCAATTTGCAATGCAGATTGAGACACTTACTGCAAGGCCTACAGCTCCCAATCCGAACACTGTCACAGTTGAGCCCTTCGGAGGCTTTGCCACATTAAGAGTAGCGCCAAGACCTAATTCAAAACAATCCCAGAAATTAGTGCAATTGATTATCAAACACGAAAGCAAAACAGAATGTTTATAAATTTTTTGTCCTGTACCTGTGGAGATACCACAACTGAGAACACAAACTTTGTCAAGAGAAGCCAAAGGATTGATCTTGGCAAGGCAACCAACGTGAACCACAGTGTATTCACTGAAGGTTGAAGTACCCACAAAGTGATAAATTGGTTTGCCATTGATTGAAAATCTTGATTTTCCATCATTAAGCATCACACCCCTGTCAGTATTGATCCTGAGGAGATTGCACATGTTGCTCTCCTGGGATTTGCAGTGAGCACATTCCTTGCATTCCCCTGTGAATACAGGGAGAACATGATCGCCCGGCTTTAGATCAGTCACGCCCTCACCTACACTCTCCACAATCCTAATTACCCAAAATTCAGAAGATTATTAATCAGATTGATTTAAGAATTCAAATAAGCTTCTTTTCAGCTAAGAAACAGTACAAACATGAAATAATGTTACTTACCCTCCAGCTTCATGACCATATATTCTAGGAAATAAATGGTTTTGATCCTGAAACAGTTCAGAAATTTGGATTCAGTTTCTTGCCTCCGCAATTTGAAAGAAATAATTATGTGGAAATAAAATGTTGATCTCAATAGATTACCTTAGCCTCCCAGAAGAAGACATCAGTGTGGCAGAGAGCAGTGAAGAGGATCTTCACGCGAACTTCATTAGCTTGTGGTGGCGCCACCTCCACTTCTTCAATCATTAGAGGTTTTCCTGCTTCCCATGCCACAGCAGCTGCATCAAAACAAATGCGTTACTGTCTGATCATATCAGAGATAACAAAACTACTACCAAAATTGCCATGGGTTATGAAAAGTTGTTCCCTTTTAAAATCAATTACTAAACTAGAATAGATTTTTTTTTACCTCCAAAGATCATATACACAAGTCAAAAGCTAAAGAATAAAAAAGAATCCCTGGGTTGAGTGGGTGTTACCTTTGCAACGTATCACTTGTCCAGCAGTACTGCATGCCATCTTTCTTTTCTTTCGTGATATACCAAAAACACAGAATCACAAAACTCGATGTTTTACAACTTCAAAAGTGTCTTAAACAGCTTTTAGTAACTTTGTTTTTCAAGTGTTCTTGAATGGATGATTAATGGCTCCATCTGTGAAGGTATATATAGTGCTTGTTGATAAAACTGTAGAATGGTTTCTCAAAACCAAGGTGACCATAATCATGGTTTTGTTGCAACTTGTCACATATGAAGCTGACAATTAGACTTTCAGTTCAACACTTGTTTTGATAAAATAATGAAAAGATACTAACAAGCAAAGCAATGCAAACAAAAACCATTCAAGATTCTGGTTCCCAGTTTTATACAAATTATTCCTGGTTTCGACACTGGTAATGAATTGTGTTATTTTTTATTCTTTTCATATTGTTCTTAGAAGTACTGATTGGTACTATCAAAACAAATGCGTTACTGTCTGATCATGTCAATGACTTCGGAGATTCATTTTGTGCAAATGGCTCGTCTTATGGAATCTACCCTTACTTGTTTGCAGTGACGGAACTGGGGGGCTTGGTTTCCATATATAATTATAATGCTGTGAACCGCATATTTTGTAACTAAATTTTAATTATTATTTTATATAGTTTTAAATTTTAAAATTTTTGATAGTTACTATATTTCAATTTTTATACATTAATATTGGACCGTCATTTATTTGATTTATTCACAAAATATCAATATGACATGTTAACTTATTAAAAAATATCACTTTATTAGAACGTTATTTGTCGTTGTCTATGATAAGTGAGATCTTCCAATCATATTGTTCTGGTTTCATCACTATTCGTTAGGAAAATGTAAATAATATATGGAAGTAGATTACATAACAAACTTTATTTATAGCGGTTTAAATGTTTTATTATAGAAATACTAATTAAATTTCATATTATAAGCATCTTCAAGGTTAGATTGGTTTTTTCAATTTTCTTCTGTCCAAGTCGGTGTCTTGATGAAGGATAAGGAAGACCAAATATTCGTGATTAGCAACAAGCATATGTGAGATGGACGGAAACCAATCAGATTGAACAGAGACTTGACAAGTGAAAATTGTTAATTCCATCATTGAACAACTTGGGGAGATTCAGATAAACATCCAATAGGTTTCCAGACACATTGGTTCACGATGGTGCTGACCCTCTTACAGCCTGTTGATTCGTATCCAAAGTCTTCGACCTGTTTTCTTCAAAATTAAAAAAAAAAAGTCTTAGTACTCTTTTTTTGCTTTTCTCAGTTCAATCAGAATCTTATAAATTGCTAATGAAGTATATGATTTTGCACATGCATGCAAATCTGCTGCAAGCGACTCGAGTCGGCCATGCAACCGGCTAATTTGAGAACATACTGTCAAAAGTGAAATAGCTGAGTCAAAATTCAAAATATGAGGTTTTTTTCAACTAATTAAAACAAAACTATTTGCATATTGGTAAATTTGACGAAACACTGTAATTAACATTTTAAATATATTAATTAAACATTTAGGGGTGTTCGTTTTAAATTAATTGAGCAATTGATTTGGAAGAGAGTGACAAAGTACAGTGAGTTTAAAATTTTTCACAAAAAATAAGCACCCTCTTAGATGTGTTTGTTCGATATATCAAAAACAAGCGATCTAGCCGCGGTCAGCTTGCCTCAATGGTTGAGCGCCTAGTATGGGATGCTTGAAATCCCAGGTTCGAGTGGCATAGAATGGGATGGGCATTAGGAGAATGCCTCCTAGTGAGGATGATAAAAAAAAAAAAAAAGCGATTTAGTGATTTTCGCTCGTAACTTTGGATGAGACGGATAAAGTTGAAAAGGTTTCAGAGACCTGGATAATAAACAAATATTTGGCAGAAAGTCATCGTTTAGTTATTAATAAGTGCACAATAAAAATACAAATACCTAAAAAGTGAGAAAATTAAGCATATTTGGTTGAAAGAAACTTAAAAGGAACTTGCACTTCTATTGAATATTTTACTTCTTTAGTTTTCGAAGAACTTATTTGCTGAGAAAAGAGTCAATAAATTATACTTCTTGAGCTGATTTCACTAGTATAAAATCAAAATACCCTTTTATACAAATAAAAGAAAAAAAATCTTGCATTTAATCTATGTCGTATAACAAAAAGAAAAAGAACTTGAAGTTTTTGTCGAAGGTACACCTTGTCCAAATGGTTATTTCATTTATTTTTCTTCATTTTACTATGATATTCATCCTATATGTTTTTCTTCGTAATTGAAGTTGCGAAATAAATATTTTAAATTATTTTAATTAATTCGAAATTATTTTTTAGTTACTGTCTTTTTAGTGATTTAATTTATTTTTAAATTTTCATTTAATTTTTATGTAATTTAAAATGTCTATTAACCATCAAAAAACTAATTACATTTATTTTAATTAAATAAATTACATGTTTTATATCTGTTGAATAATTAGTTTACTTTTTAAGAAATAATAATAAAATACATGCTTAAAAATGAATTTAAAAAATTAATTTACTTATTTATGAGATATGTACTATAAATTACTTAAATCAATAAGTGTACACCCCATATTGCTATAACTTTAAAAGTGTAAACTATAATGAGAGACAATGAAAAAAGGGATAATTAAGGTTATCTCTAATCACAAACACCAAAATACAATAAATTTACATTAAAATACAGTAGTTACAGTACAAGTCTCACCTAGGACTGGGCACTGGGTCAGGACAGGCTATGGCATATATTTTCAACCCAGTAGACAAAGCCGACCGAGCCCGATCGATCGAGCTGAGTGTATTGTCTAAGTCTGCCAATTCAAAAAGGACAGACCAGGCCAGGCAGCCTGCGAGCTACTTTTATATATATATTGGACCAAGCCTATTTTTTGCCAACCCAACCCTTAATTCACATCGGGTCACTTTTTCCAACCCTGCGAGCTAAAAAACCAAGGGACCAACTACATATACACTCTTTTTAAAATTATAATTTTTGAATTCACGCTCTCAACTTTTCATATTTTGACCAATTTTTAAAAATTACAAGCGCTATTGAACCAATTTTTGAAAATCATTTTTACATCATACTTTAAATATTGTTTACACGTTGTTTATATTTGTTTATAGTTGTTTACATTTATTTATATGTTATATGCTTACATATAAACAAATATAAACAATAGTCCATAAATTTAAAAATTATATCTGTGAAACTGACAATTACAACCATATAGACAAAAATATTATAAAGTATATCTGTAATAGACATACTCAGTCCTTACAAGGCAAATTTTACAAAATTTTTGTAGTGTATGATTTAATTATCACAAAATCAAGCCCAAACCCTGATATTAACAAGGCCATATTCAAGCCGGCCCACATGCCAAACTTATTTGCCTAGCTCTAATCTCTCCAACCATCTACTCCATTTTTAAAACTAATTGAAATATTTCAAACATAACATATTTCTTCCCACACCTCTATATTTAATTATTTCACTTATTCTTTCAATCAAAAATATTTTAATATTTTTAATAATATATAAATATTAAACATAAACCTTTTTGTAATATAATAATCAAAATAAAATAAATCTAGATAAATTTATTTATTATAAATTTTATTTCTAATAAAGTTCTGAAAAGATAAAAATAATACAATAGTTAGCATTAAAACGAAATCCATTGATGAGAATACATTTTAGTATTTGTCTGGTAAAGAAGCGCCGAAATACAAAAACCCCAAAACGAGTAAAAAAACTGGAGAGCTAATAAATAGCAAATTTATCAATCATTTGAAGGAAAAGAAAAAAAATTATTGCCCATAACTTAGGCCGGGTAGAAAAAACAATGTCAAGTGTCTAACTACACAGTGTCACTAACATTATGATTATGACTTTAGAAGATGAATCCATCCTTTACCTGGTCAACTTCTGGCTTCAAGGTGACTATTAGCATTCATTATTCACAACATTATGGCGAATCGGCATAGTCCTCATAATTTAGAGTCTTGCATTACGGAGCTGTTGCTTCAACATGGGGCGAACGTACTCATGGAACCCGTCGGGAACCACCGAATCGTTCAAAGGATCCTTCCATGCTTCTTCGTAGAGCTTCGGATAAACGTTTCCATCATAGCGACCGAGAATTGATCCAAGGAAGTGATCAGTGTAGTTAAATGCATCGACTAGCGCGATTGCATTGGGACGAAGCTAACGCACAAAAATACTCATCATCAGAATATACAATGGGATGAACGTCTAGTGGCATTATATGTGAAACCTGAAACTGACCTGAGTATATAATGATCTCAGCTGATCATTTGCAAGAGAAGCTTGCTTGGGCGTTATGCAGCCAGTGGCAAGGAAATCACCTTGATATTTGTGAAGAAGATGCAAAGCATAAATATTGCAGAGAATCGTCAACTGTTCTTTCACACCTTTTCCTGGTATATCTTGTTGCAATTTCTCAATGAACCTGGAAAAGACGAATTACAACAAGCGATAAATATCTAGAGCAGAGAATTATTTCCATCAACCCTTTCATTTTGGCGAATTCATCAAAATCTCTAATAGAAATTGGCCATTATATTGAGTTTTTTCTCTTTCTGGTGCAACAGCCACAGGGTTCAAAGAATAATTCAGTCACAAAACAAGGCCTTGGAGTCACTACTTGTTTGAAGACTCAGAGTGTCCTCTCACACAGCATCAGAAATGTATGATGAAAACCCAAGGTTCCTTGTGAAGTCATAACCCTGGTGTCCAAAAGACCAGATGATAAATAATTGCTGGGTAGATGATCAAGAAAAGGCATTGGAGAAGATGTCTTGATTCATGAATACAACGGACAGTTTCTATAACCTATATAACACAGTGATATACTTACTTGGAAACAACAATCAATTGGCAATGGGCAATTGCAGCCTCGTTTAGATCAGCTGAGAGTTCTGCAAAACCTGAATTGACAAGAATACGCTAAAGATTATTAATCCATCGATTTAAATTTTTCCATATGGCAAAGCATAGAATTTTGATTTCAATGTATTAATGCTGATATCTTTCAGCTAATTCAATTGAGGCTGATATCACCAACTGTTGCATCAAAATATTATCATTTTTTGCTCAAGTGCTCCACTCATTTGTCTAAACTGTTGCATGTGAACTGGAGAAAGAGTGTAAAAAAGTTGTTACTATATCGAGTTGGCAAGACATACCCTCCTCCTGGTTTGCGTAGGTGCCAAGTTTCTTAGCACGTTCAACACACATCCTAAAAGATCTTGCTTCAAATGCAGCCAGTATTACACTTGGCTTTAACCATTCGTCAGCTGCATTACAGAACAAACATCATTGAATTAGTCTCCATATCCTAACCACCTTAAGAGAAAGTGTTGTGCAAATGATTTCTCATCAAATTTCCATTTATTGAACTCGGAACTCATAATTTTAGATTGACAGTCGTAAATGTTGCAACTAAGGGCAGGGATCTCAATAACCAATTACGAAATGAAAAGGAATATATCCAATGAATCATATTCCCTGATGCTTAGCCTATACGGTCTTACATACTACAATCTCACATCTAGTTAGCTTTCTACAGAAAGGTAAGGCCAAAGCTTCAAGCAGCCTTAAAAAAGAAAAGACTAGTAAAGCAAATTACCCCTTTGAACACCACAACGATACTGAAAAAGTTCCTCAGGACGTCCCATATAAGCTGTTGTTCCAACAGGCTTCTTTCCAGAACCCAGCTGAACAACAGTCTTCATGAGAAACCTCGCAACCTACAAAAACATTTTAGCTAAGATATCTGTGGCAGTTAACATTAAAAGAAAAAAAAAATCGAAGGGACTCAGATACATTGTAAAATCAACAACAGATTAAGTATAAACAGAAACATCCCACTTTGTCCTATATTTCAAACATATCCTTTACTCCTGACCTGGTTGTACCACATACAATAAATGCCAAAATAGTTTGTTGGATTATGACATTATGGTAGAATAATTAAATTTAAATCCAGTTGCATGAGCCTGTTTTAAATTTTTTTTAAAAAAAAAAATCCTATGCAAGCACTCAACTTCAGAAAAGTGTCAACTCAGTTCCACTTCTTTTATCTAAATTACTAAATGAAAAACTAATTACAGAATATAGCTAGAGATACCACAGTAGATGGATTTCCAAATGCAACCACAGTAGATAATCAGCATTACTTATCACAGGCAAGAGCTAGAGATGCCATCAATAAGAAAATTTTGCAACAACGAGAACAGGATAATCACTACAACATGCTAGCTTTACTGATGGATTACGATGGAGGCCTATCAGAATGGCAAATCTTGATCCAACACAGAACCATTGGGACAGCTTTCTGATTTTACTTGATGGAATGCTAACACAACTCAATAACATGCCCAAAAAAACAGAAACACTGAATACAGAATCATAACATCTTTTTTCTATGTTCCATATACCTGTAAAAGAAGCACAATATTGTCCCCCTCATACGTACAGGCCGGTACGTACACTGCAAATAATTCAGGAAGCCCACTAGCACAGAGATAACCATGGCCACCACATAGTTTACGACATTCTTCAATTGCATCCTGAAGAAAAATCAAATAAATTCAGCTAAAATAAGGAAAATTTGGGAGAAGAGTTTCATCTACTAAACTGCTAAGAAGAAGGTAAGGACATAGTATTTGTATCAAACTAAGCTGGAAAGAGAGATGAAGCAAATATTTGTCTAGCGGGGAAAAGCATGTATCAAATTAAAACTTGATCAGAGAGAGAGAGAGAGAGAGCAAAGTAGGAAAGAAAGATTAATTCTAAGATAAATGTCAGCTAGTGCCACATACAGCAGTAGCAGCGGTAGTCAAAGACTTCAAACCAGCAGTGCATGCATGAGCCTCAGGCAAGGTCGAGAAATCATTAGCTTGCAATCTCTGAGTAACATCCGTATACAACCACTTCAACCATTCACCGACAAATCTGAATGCATATGCAGAAGC
>CAODLS010681712.1:0-11518 GCA_948243855.1 Flueggea neowawraea | reverse complement strand
GCACGTGAAATATTAATTCTACGCAGGCTTGATCATCCAAACATTATGAAGTTGGACGGCATAATCACATCTCGTTTGTCAAATAGTATATACCTTGTGTTTGAATACATGGAGCACGATCTTGCTGGATTATCATCTTCTTCAGATATCAAGTTCAGTGAGTCACAGGTTGGTCAGGATTTTATTAAGTGCTTGAGTCATCATTGTTTGTAACACTTGCTTTTGTTGTGTAACATGGAGAATTCTGAATTCTGATGTTCATTTTTCCATTGCTTTCTATCCTTCCCTGCATAAGTGGTTTGAAAATTTAGATTTAATTTTTGTGCAGGTCAAGTGTTATATGAAGCAACTATTATGCGGGATTGAACATTGCCATGTACGAGGTATCATACATCGAGATATTAAAACATCCAACATCTTGGTGAACAATGAAGGAATTCTAAAATTAGGAGATTTTGGATTAGCTAATATCCTTCACTCAAGGAACAGGCAACAACTAACAAGTCGTGTAGTTACTTTACGGTATCGTCCTCCTGAACTTTTGATGGGCTCGACAAGTTATGGAGTATCAGTCGACTTGTGGAGTGTAGGCTGTGTATTTGCAGAACTTGTAATCGGGAAACCTCTCCTTAAAGGAAGAACTGAGGTAATCATTTTGCCAATTGCATTTCTGCTGAGAACTGATACTTCTTTGAGCATTCAGTAAATTGTAATTAGTTGCTAAAGAGAGCAGACAATGGGACATTAACAAGGAAGAAAGGAAAAGTGGGAAATTCCGCTTCTGGTTTTGCGCTTGTAATTTGAGACCTAAATAAATCTTACCTATACTCGTTTCCTACATATTATTTTAGTGTTTCATAGATATCTACTACTAAATAAAAAGATGCAAATGTCCGATATAGACTGCTTATTTTATTTTCCACATTAATTGATCCTGAGATCTCACATATTTTTCTGTTTAAATTATCTTTATCCTTCAAATTTGCAGGTGGAACAATTGCACAAGATATTCAAGCTTTGTGGCTCTCCTTCTGATGAGTTCTGGAAACATTCTAAGCTTCCCAATGCTACTATGTTTCGACCACAGCATCCTTATGAAAGATCTCTTCGAGAGAGGTTGAAGGATTTTCCATCTACTGCCATAGACTTAATAGAAACTTTTCTTTCCTTAGAACCAGAAAAACGTGGGACAGCATCCTCGGCTCTTCTGTCTCAGTAACCGATAATTCTCGAGTTACTTTAAGTTCAAAGTTAAAGACCATATTGATATTGAATATGTGTTACATGGGATTTTTTTCATTGATATATTTTAAAACCTTGTCTTGTTTATTATATTTCACATTTACCTCATTATTTTTCCTCAATTTTTTGTTTTTAGTACTTCAATACAATGCCATATGCATGCGAGCTGTCAAGCCTTCCAAAATATGCACCTAACAAAGAAATGGATGCTAAATATCGTGATGAAGCACTAAGGTAAATCCTTTTTAAAGGATAGATTTGGATTATTGTAGGTTTGATGACTATTTTAGTTGCTGTTTGAGGTTAAGAGTAAAATTCGTTAACCATGTGTGAATCTGTTAATCATATGGCTAGACATGCGTAAAACTGTTCATTATTCTCAGAAGATTGAAGAAGGAAATCTGTGTCTTCTATTTCACAAATGTAGGGTTAGCTGTTTGCAGTGATTTTTCAAAATTTCCAGAAAATTGGAATTAAGAAACATGCTCAACTATTGGGCGGCAAATTATTGTTCATATCTGTCAGTAAAAAAACAATACAGTTGCATTTTCTAGATGGAAGTGGGGGTAATATCTGATGGTTAGTTAAGCGAATGACGTTCTGCAAATAAGGCAGTGCTGTTGCCATCATCTTAGACTATATACATTTATATTTTATGGTCTACTTACAGAATAAATGTTATACCTCCAGGAAAAAGGTCAGTGGAAGAGCACGGGTCTCAGCAATACCAAGAAAACCACGAAGAGTTCATAGGACATTACACGAAGAGAACAGTTCCAATAAATTTGCACTCAAAGAGGTCTTTCTTCTTGTTCCCCCCCCACCGTCCACTCCAAACAGAAGGAAAGCTGTTGCGCTGACTTGGTTATTAACGATTCGTTTTTGTTCACTGCAGGAAGCGAAAGACACCAGTCAATTTGTCCGCAAAAGCAAACATAACAATCCTCATCTAACTAAGGGAAGAGGTGTAAACAGAGAACAAAGTGTGTCCTTTGACACTATCTCAGAAACTTCTCAGGGGACGAAAGTAGACACTGAATTTACAGGTCCAGCACCTCTTACAGCATCAAGTGGGTTTGCTTGGGTGAAAAATCGGAAAGATGACGTTAAATCTTCATTATCTTACGACCCATCCATGTCATCAAGTCAAGTTAGTGCATTGGATTCATCAAGATTCAGCTTCGCAAACATTTCCTTTGACTTTACGAACGAAGGGAGTGAAAGACACGATTCTCGTGAGGCTACCGTTCGAAATGCTATTCCCAGGCCACATAAAATGTTTGCTCCAACAGATTCGTTTGATGCAGCTGATGTTTACTATCCTTATGATCTGAAGACAATTGAAGAAGCCGGTGCACTGGGAAGGAATCTGGTAAGCTTTTTTTTTTTTAAAAAAAGTTGTCAGTTACTTTCGTTTCTGCGGTTGGTTATAGTTTCCTTTTTTTTGACGGACTGTCTTGTATTACCTTGACAGGATTGCGTCGTGAACAGAGAAAAGATAGAATTTTCCGGACCGCTGCTGTCTCAATTGGATAGAATTGATCAGCTGAATAAAATTAATGAGCTCTTGCTATGGAACGAAAATCAGATTCGTCGAGCAAACTCATAAATCAAGACCGGAAAGAGGTAAAAGAAACTTGGTTTTAATTTGAATTAAATGCCAACTATCCCGTATGGGCATCTAGAAGACAATTTTAATGTTATTGAAAATTGTCTCAAACATAGCTGCTTTGTTAACCACTTTTGCCCTCCGTCTTAATGACATTTGCAAGTGATTTTTCTCTCCTCAACTACATATAAACATGAAGGCTAAAAGTGATTCATTTTCTGGTTTGTTTTTGCAGAAATGTGATGCAAGGGCAATCCGGAACTGGTATTTAGGAAAACCTTGAAGCTCTAATGGCGGAAAGGACTTGCAGAGACAAGTGAAGCTTAGCTTGGGATGTGAGAGTAGTGCGGGAAGCTCAACTCCATTGACAGCAAACCACACGTGGTTTTTTCCACAAACTGGTTATGGTTTAGGTTGTTGTAACCTTTTGGTTAGGAAAAATGTATAAAATGTAATTGATGGACAAATCACATAGGTGAAATTGAGTTTAGTGTCCAAGGAGTTGTTGCGCCATAGCCTGATTTGCCTCTTTCTTCTATACAAAAATTCCCAAGCTTCATTGTTATTTCCATTGCCCTTCAACTGGTACAGTTTTGGTAATTTATTCAGTTTTGACATGATTTAGCTGAATTATAACTTGATCGAACTTGAGGTTAATTTAGTTATTTACAAACTTCATTGCAACAATCATAACTACCAAATTTATTTTACGTGTTTAAAAATAAATTAATATGGTAATTAATAAATTTATAACTCATTAATATTGAATCGTGCAAATAATTAGTACTAAGTCGTCATATTTAGCACGAAAGTTGCGCTAAGAGATGGAGAGTTTGGTTCCTGTAAAATTAAATATGGATTAGATATTCCTGTATGTTAATAGTGTTTTGAATTTCTCGTGGCTCGTTGACTACCAATGAGAGCTACATTCTTCTACTTGGAAGCCAAGCACCACCACATTATAAATACATGAAGGTGGCATGGCAAAGGGAGTGTGAGAGTGAGTAGAGAGAAAGCAAGAAAGGGTGGTGAGAGGTGTGAGAAAGTAGTTTTTGTTTAGTCCCTTGTTTTGGCACAAAATATTTGTTCAGTCCCTTTAGTTTATTTTGTATATTTGAGGAACAAACTTTGTGAGCATTCGGGTTTTGTGTGTTTGAGAGATTTTCTCCATATTTTGTACTATTCATTTTGTTTAGTAGATTATACTCCTTTCTCACCTGTGAACGTAGGCTGAAAAGCCGAACCACGTAAATTGTGTGTTTTCACTATTTTGATCATTTCTCTATTTGTTTGCTATTTAAGATTGTTGGCACCGTCGATCGATCATTCGATCCCTAACAAACTGGTATCAAAGATTTTGCTCAAGGCCAACATTTTAAACGACAAGTACAAAGTTTGACATAGAGAAATTTGACGACAGTCAAAGTTTTGCTTTATGGCAAATCAATATGAGAGGAGTCCTGGTTCAAAATGCAAAAAGCTTTGTTGGGAAAGGATAGAATGTCAGAAATTACGACCGCATATAAGTTTGACGAGCTTGATGAAAACACTGTGACTGCAATGCAGCTTTGTTTGGCAAACTCAGTTCTCAAGCTAGTCTCTAAAGAAAAATCAGTTGCGGGTTGTGGGCAAAGTTGGAGTCGTTGTACATGACCAAATCCTTAATCGACAAGTTGCATGCCAAACTCCAATTCTACAACTTTCAGATAGAGGAAGGTACACCTATCAATTCTCAACTTGATAAATATAATTTTATCTTGCTAGATTTAGAGAATCTAGATATGGTTGTCAATGATGTTGATGTTGTCCTTAAATTATTATGTTCATTGCCACCATCTTACAAGCCTTTTCGAGATGCTATGCTCTATGGAAAAAGTACTATATCTTTGAAAGATGTTCCGTATGCTTTACTCTCTAGAAACCTGATTGATAATAAATTAATTAGTAATGCATGTGGTAATCAGGGTGATGGTTTGATTGCTAGAGGTTGACCAATTGAGAGAAAGCCTGGTGATAGTAAAAAGAAGGGTATATCGAAGTCTAGGTATAAGAATTTGACCTGTAATTTTTACAAGAAAAAGGGGCATATTAAGGCTGATTGTTTTAAACTGAAAAATAAGCAGTCTCATGAAGATAAATCCGCTAATGCTAGTGTTGCAGAAGATAAATTTATTGAAGATCTTCTTATCACTAACGATGAAAAGTGCAGGTTTAAAGATGAATGGATTATGGATTCTGGCTGTTCTTATCACATGTGTCCGAACAGGGATTGGTTCTCCACTTATGAATCTGTTGAAGTTGGAGTTGTCTTAATGGGCAACAATGTAGCATGCAAAGTTATTGGGACAGGAACAATCCAAATCAAAATGTATGATGGCATCGTACGATCATTGTCAAGTGTACATCATGTTTCGGACTTAAGGAAGAATTTTATCTCTTTGGGCACCTTTGATGCAAATGGGTGCAAATACACTGCTGAAGGTGGAATTATGAGGATTGCCCATATGAGTGAAAAAGGTATGGCCATTTTGAGTAAGAGAGGTCTCATATGTGGTCAAAACACTGGGAAGATGGAGTTCTGCTAGCATTGTGTTTTTGGCAAGCAAAAGCGAGTTAGTTTCGGTACAAGCACACACACGACTAATGGTACTTTAGATTACATCCATTCAGATCTTTGGGGTCCATCCCAAGTTCCTTCTAATGGCGGTGCCAGGTATATGCTCACTTTTATTGATGATTTCTCGAAGAAGGTTTGGGTCTACTTTCTCAAGCACAAAGATAAACTCTTATTGAGAGAGCACATTGCTTGCTTTCAAATGCTGGCTTGGGTAAAGCATTTTGAGCAGAGGTTGTTTCTACAGCTTGCTACTTGGTGAATCACTCTCCATCAGTTGCTATTGGTACAAAGACTTTAGAGGAAGTTTGGTCTGGTAAGCGTGCTAATTACTCCGATTTAAGAATTTTTGGATGTCCTTCAAATATGCATGTTAATGATGGTAAATTAGAGCCAAGGTCTAAAAGGTGCATATTTTTAAGATATCCATCTGGTGTGAAAGGTTATAAATTGTGATGTCCTGATTCACCTAAAGTTACAATTAGCAGTGATGTTATTTTTCATGAAAATTCTATGCTTCAATCGACAAAGGAGTTTTCACCTTGCAGTCCAAAAAATAAAGGTTGTGACAGACATGAAGTGGAGATTCATGATTATTCAAAGGATTTTCCTTCTAATTCTCAAACTATTCCAGAATCCTCTTCTTCTCAGCATGAGTGTTCTCAACCAATTTTGGAGCCTAGAACTGAAGAAGCTTCACAATAGGAACAATACTCAATTGTTAAAGGCAGAGAAAGACGAGAGATCAAGAAACCTACTAAAGATGCAAATTATTCGGAGTTGGTTGCATATGCCTTGTCAGCAGCTGAGGAGATCAATAATGTTGGTGAACCATTCACTTATGATGAAGCCATTTATGGTGCTCACTCAGATAAATGATCATTGGCAATGCAAGAAGAGATTGAGTCCTTGCATAAAAATGGAACTTGGGAGCTTGTTAAGGCACCGAAAGGAAAAATAATTGTTGATTGCAAATGGGTCTTCAAAATTAAAGGAGGAACTAAGTACAAAGCTCGGTTGTTTGCTAAGGGATACAATTAGGTACAAGGTGTTGATTTTAATGACATTTTCTCACCTGTTGTAAAACATTGTTCCATTCGAATTTTGCTCGCTTAGGTTGCTAAGTATGATTTAGAGTTGGAGCAGTTAGATGTCAAAACTGCATTTTTACATGGTGACCTTGGGGAGGAAATTTATATGTAACAGCCAGAGGGGTTTAAAATTGAAGGCCAGGAGGACCATGTTTTTTTGTTAAAGAAATCCTTGTATCGCCTTAAGTAATCTCCACGATAATGGTACAAACGATTTGAATCTTTTATGATGAATCACGGGTTTTCAAGAAGCAGTTATAATAGTTGTGTTTACTTCAAAAATATAGCAGATGGCTCATTAATTTACTTGTTGCTTTATGTGAATGACATGTTGATTGTTGCTAAAGATATGGTTGAAGTCAAGAAGTTGAAAGCTCAGTTGAGTGAAGAATTTGAGATGAAAGATCTTGGAGCGCCAAAGAAAATTCTTGGCATGGAGATCATATGGGATCGGAAAGTAGCTAAATTATTTCTCACTCAGAAAAACTATATTGAGAAAGTTCTTGACCGTTTTGGCATGACAAGTGCAAAACCTATGAGTACTCCTATTGTTGCTCATTTCAAGCTTTCTTCTAAGTTATCACCATAGACAAAAAGGGAAAGAAAGTCCATGGACAAAGTTTCATACTCCAGTGCAATAGGCAGTCTCATGTATGTCATAGTATATATTAGACCCGACATTTCTCATGCAGTGAGTGTTGTGAGTAGATACATGGCTAATCCGGGAAAGGTATACTGGGAAGCAGTGAAAGCAGGTTTGAGATATTTCAAAGGGATTGTTGGTACTTGTTTGGAGTTTAGTAGTGATGGTTTTGGTCTTATTGGTTATGTTGATTCTGATCATGCTAGCCATCTCGATAAAAGGAGATCTTTAATAGGATATGTGTTCACTTTGGGTGAAGGTGCTATTAGTTAGAAGTCTAGCTTACAAGCTACAATTGCTCTTTTAGCTATTAAGGCAAAATATATGGTAATGATTGAAGCAATTAAAGAAGCTATTTGGTTGCGAGGCTTGTGTAACGAGCTCAATTTAAGTAAAGAGGTGACAATTGCCTTTTGTGATAGTCAAAGTGCAATGCATTTGACGAAAGATCAAATGTTTCATGGGAGGACAAAGCACATTGATGTGCAATATCATTTTGTTCGAGATTTTATTTCTTAAGGCGATATAATTGTGAAGAAAATTTGTATTGCAGATAATTCAACTGACATGTTAACAAAATCACTTCCAAGAAACAAGTTCAAACATTGCTTGGCCTTAATAAGTATGCATATCATTTGAGCCAGCCCTATCAAACTATTTGGAGAAGGTGGAGTAAAGTTTATTGAGGAATAAAATTCAAACCAAGTTAGAGATTTGTTAATAGTGTCTTGAATTTCTCATGGCTTATTGACTACTAATAAGAGCCACATTCTTCAATTTGGAGGCCAAATACCACCATATTATACAGTGTGAGAGTGAGTAGAGAGAGAGCAAGAAAAGGTCCCGAGAGGTTTGAGAAAATAGTTTTTTGTTAGTCTTTGTTTTGTTATAAAATATTTATTCAATGCCTATAATTTCTTTTGTACTTTTGAGGGACAAATTTTGTGGGCATTCGGATTTTGTGTTTGAGAGATTCTCCACATTTTGTATTTCTCATTTTGTTTAGTAAATTTTGCTCTCCTCTCGTTACTCGCCCGTAGACATAAACTTAAAAGCCGATCCACATAAATTGTCTATTTTGATTAATTATCTATTTGTTTGCTACTTAAGATTATTAGCACCGTCAATGGATCCTCCAGCTTAATTGGTTTCCTCAGGAGAATTCTTACGTTTCAATGCAGTTCTAAGTTAAAAAACTAAATTAATGAGTAGAAAGAAGAAATGCGAAAATGGAATTAAAAAGAAAAAAAAATGTACGGAAATCCCCTCGCTCAAGCTGCAAAGACTAGAGCAGAAGAGCGGCCATGGAGTCCCGTTAATGTAAGCCCATCGCACTAAAGTGCGCCACTAGAACCTCTCCCCGTGGAATACCACGCCGCCTCTTCCTCAAGAGGTAAGCGCTCGGCCTTGGGCTATTCTCATTTACCACTTCGCCATGGATCAAAGTCTGAAGAGATTGATTTCTTATAAACAAAAGAGAGGACTCGTCGGAGAAGAGGAAAGTAACCCTACTGGCAAGAGTGAAGCGAGGGAGATGGGGGTGAAGTGAAGAAGAGAAACAGAGAAACCGACGGCTCAGCGGATGTTAGGGAATGTGAGGGTTAGGTTTTGACAGCTATATATACGAAAAAAAAAAAGGCATGGTCGGTTAAACCGACCCGTTCGGTTTGTAGGGTTGAAAATTCAAAAAAAAGCTCGACCCGAAATTTAAAAAAGTTATGTTCAGAATTTAAAATGGTATCAAAATTAGCCTAGTTAAATGCAATTGATAGCTTTGAATAATGGCAAGTTCAAAACTAAATTCACTCAAGAATCCGATGATGAACGAAGCGACAATGAAAAGCTTGATATTATTTATTTATATAATATATTTTAAAGTAATTGAGTTTAGAAAAATAAAATATTATAAATAATATGTTAATAAATCATATAATACTATATTTACATATAATTTATTGTAAATATACCATGGTATTAGTATATCTATTATATTTAAGTGTACATGGAATCGAAAGTCTCAAGATCCTCTTCGATTTCACCTTTGGCTGTGAAAGAAATATAGGTTATATCCTATCGTCAAAAATTATATAAAACTTTAAAAAATATGCAAGCATTTTTTTTCCATTACAATTTGATCAGAAATGAATGGCATTTCATATTTAAGATAATTAAGTTAATTAAGAGTTTTTTTCTCTTTTTTTTGAAATATAAAATATGGAACTTCAAATAGTTGAATGTCATTTTTCAACCTATGAGTTGCAAAGAATGCAAGTGATATTTGAGATTAATCAAAGCTTTAATATGAATCATCATCATCTTGGAGAGTCATTAGTGTAGGTAACTGGCCAGGATCAAAGAAATTAATCTTAGTCCAGTCTCAGACAGCATAATACTTGTTCTGGAAGCTCTTCTTGTTTTGGTACCTGTGATTTTACAAATTTTTATTATTGAACCCAAATCATTTAACTAATAGAAATACTAATTTTAATCAATTTCACAAATATAATACAAATTTTCAAGATAATTTGAAATAAACAAATTTTCTATCTCGAGACAAATATGACAAAAAGAAAAGTCGATTTTATTTCGAACAATTTAAAGAATTTGTTTGGGAAATGTAAGATTTAGCAAATACTACGTTTTTGAATAGCAAAAAAATAGATAGTGGAAAAAAAAACTTACTAAAATTACGCTATATTTTGTATACTAACAAAATGTTATATGCTAACGTGCTGGTGATGCCAAAAGGTCTATGTTTGGAAGGATAGAATTCTATATCCTATGACATATTCTCGTTTGTCTAAAAGGAATATTGAACAGGATGTGTTACCTGGATAGTTAAACCAAGATCAAGAATTCCATTTTTCAATCGATCTCGAAATGATTCGAGTCCCTTCCGGGATATATAGCTGAACCAATGGATATCAAGATCAATCTCAAAGTAATTAGGACCCTGCAATGAAAAAACAACTACTTAACCTTTTTACAGGAGAATGATTCAAAATCGCTATGTTTGAAGGTGAACTGAATTGGAGATCAACAACAAAGAAATACAGAAGTGAATGCAAGAAATAGTGTGCCACCTTATAAAAATCATGTTGTGGACGAGAAAGCACCGGCTTTTCGTTGTAAGCATTTATAAGTTTTTTTTTTTCTGCAGAGCTCAAGCTGAGATCTTCAGGATTAACCAATCCAGCCAGAATCTTTAACCTTTCTCTGTAAGGAACGGTGGAGTCTTTTGGGAACCCTTTAATCTTTTCAACCTCATCATCCACAAATTTCTGTTGCGTTCAAAGAATCTTTAAACAGACTGTTATACGTACATAACAAATGTTCGGTTCGTATGCTGCATTAAAACCTGAATATCTAAACTTCAGATAGCCAAATTTATTGCAGAATAAATAAATGATGATGCTATTTTTACCAATTTCATGAAGTCAAACCTAATATTCGATCCAAGTTACTAAAGTAATGTCTTTGTAGGTTCTACTTTCTCCAAAAATGCCATTACCTTTGGCCAGCATTTCCAATTTAACAATTTAAACCATTATTAAGAAAAATATACAACAAAGTTTCATGGTGCTCAACAAGTGTGTTTAACTTTAGTTGCTTTATAAATGACTGAAAATTTCAGTTCAATGGTACCAAAGCTAAGAGATGAAAGGTTCAATTTCCTAGCAGCAATGAAAGCCACAAACGATTTTTAAGACGAAAATGTAATATTCATCTTCTTATTTTTAACATTGTGAACCTATGTGGCACGAACATCAACATAGATACCAAAAAGAAAAAAATCTTTCATTGCTAATATAAAAAATGTTGCAGTAAGCAATGAGTAAAGAAAAGTTTTATGTATATCAGTTAGAAAGAAAAAAGAGAGGAACTAGAGCAAGGTACCTTGACACTATCTATGCACTGGGGAGAAATCATTTCCTCCAAATTTTCGACTGCCTTGAAATACAATACAAGACTCATACCTTCCCCGTCGCTATCACCAAGAAACATTGCAGCAGGATAGGTAGGCAACTGCAGAGAGTGTCACAAAAGGATATTCTGATGTAAGATAAGAATGTGCACAGAAACCACAAATGGCTATACATTACTCCTAGAGCGACGAGGATTCCTATCTGATATTTACAATACGAAGAGGAGGGATTTTCCCGTCGGCTTTTACATTAGGAAGCTCAAGGTGTTGTGCAATGTGATTAATCTTTCTAGGACAGACAAATAAATCAACACCAATTGGAGTGTAAGGACTGAAATTCGTTGCAGGGCTCTTGCGCTTATCCCTGCATTGCAGATCATTATACAGTTATAGC
>CAODLS010681554.1:0-37893 GCA_948243855.1 Flueggea neowawraea | reverse complement strand
TTTTGTAATGGCTTGGGCTTAACTATGTGATTAGTCTTTAAACCCAAACCATTACACTTTTGAGCCTTATTTTTGAGAGGGTGGCCAGCCCTTTTGGGACATCATGACAGATGTATATCTGGTCACATGGGTCATTAGGGTCTGGTTGGGTTATAAAGGAGGCAAGAGAAGATGTGCTTAGTAAGTTGGTCCATACTTTCTCTTTTCTCTCAAAATTGCCGTCCATTTCTCTCTCTCTGTCAACTCTCTCTTCTTGCTCCAGCCGAAATATTCAAGGAAGAAGGGAAAAGATACTTGATTCCTTCTCCCATCCTTGTTATTAAAAGGCTTCCAAGCTTGTTTTGAACAAGAGAACACATTTTTCTCTTGGTTGTTGTTCAAAACCGGATTGCTTGGTTTGAAAGGGCAGATTTTTGTGCTAGCACACTCGGTTGTTATGTGTGTGATTTGGTAGAGAGGAATAGCTGTTATTCAGCAGTCCTTTAGTGGTATTAACAAGGTTTAAAGGGATCAAAAGCTTGTTCTTTTGGTTCGGCTCCTTTGGTGGTACAAGTTTCGGTTTTTCTCGCAACGTTAGGTATACTTCTTGACACCAAAATTTCTGTTTTGTACATGCATGTTCTTGGGTGGTTTCTTTTTGTTTTGGTTGGACTAATAACCTTAAAAGACTCATAAGAAACCTAACAGTATCTAACAATTTTCACCTTTTGGTCTTTTCAACCAAGGTATTGTGGAAATTATCAATAAATCTTTTGATTCAAAGTGGTTGAGGTCATATGCTCAACCAATCCATAAATTATGATATGTATAAGTAACAGAATTAGATAGCATATGGTTTTGAATGTTGTAGCATTTGCCATCATATTTATCACCATATTGAGGAGAATTTCATTTCTCCTCTCTGTTACGCGTAGTGCATTCAGAGTTTAGGAATAAACAACTTATGTTCACTTCCCTTTCATCACACAAAGCTTTGGATGCACCTTATAGATGACCACGACCTTAGTCGATCCATAATATTAGTTTTAGTGCCCTAGTCTAATCAATTTAGTGCCCTAGTCCAATCAGATATGTACATTTTCATTCACTTTATCATTTAATAAAGGGAAATTTCATTTCATATCTTTGAAATATTGTATGTTTTCATTTGAGTTTGAATCATGCTTGTTAGGCAAAATAACTAAAAGTCCTTTTTCACACAAACGTGAAAGGGCCAATGACCTATTGGGCCTAATACATACTGATGTATGTGGATCTTTTAGTTCGAATGCTAGAGGAGGTTATTTGTACTTTATCACATTTACAAATGATTTTAGTAGGTATGGATTTATCTATCTTACAAGACACAAATTTGAATCCTTTGAAAATTTCAAGGAATTCAAAAGTGAAGTACAAAACCAACTTGGACAGAATATCAAAGCACTTTGATTTGATCGTGGTAGAGAATATTTAATACAAGAGTTTGACAATCATCTTAAAGAGTGTGAGATTGTCTCACAACTTACTCCTCTTGGAACACCCCAATGGAATGGTGTGTCTGAAAAGATAAATCAAACTTTATTAGATATGGTTCAATCTATGATAAGTCAAATGGATCTTCCAATCTCTTTTTGGGGTTATGCCTTAGAAACCGTTGCCTTCATACTTAACCAAATTCCATCTAAAGCAATAGAAAGGACACCATATGAGATACGGAATGGGAAGAAGCCCATAATGTCTTTTCTAAAGATTTAAGGATGCGAAGCTTTTGTGAAACAACAAGTTTCAGAAAAGTTAGCACCTAAATATAATAAATGTATATTTGTGGGGTATTAAAAGGAAACAAGGGGATAATACTTCTATATTTATTCTGAGAACAAAGTGTTTATCGCTCGAAGCGATGACTTTTTAGAAGAACAATTTATTTCCAAAGGAATCAGTGGTAGTAAAATACTCCTAGAGGAAATAAGAGAACCACAAATAGCCACTAAAGATGGGACAGAGATTCAAGACGACTCACAAGGTGTTGATGAGTTTGAATCTGTAACACAAGGCCTAAGAATGTTTGGTCGGATTTGTCACGAGACTGAGAGATATTGATTTCTCATAATTGACGATAAAGGAATTATTCTTGTAGACCATAACGAGCCTATTACCTACCAAGATGCGATTGTAGATTCAAATTCTATAAAATGGCTTAAAGCCATGGATTCAGAAATGCAATCTATGTATGACAACCAAGTTTGGAACTTAGTGGATCCACCCGATGAAGCCAAGGTCATTGATTGCAAATGGATTTACAAGATGAAAGCCAGTGGAATCTTCAAAGCAATACTTGTTGCAAAAGGTTTCAAACAAACTCATGGTATTGACTTTGACGAAACCTTTCCACTAGTCGTCTTCCTCAAAGCCATGAGGATTCTTCTTGCCATAGAAGCATATAATGATTATGAGATATGGGAAATGAATGTCAAAACTGCTTTCCTAAATGAAAATCTCCTTGAGGGTGTGTACATGACACAACCTGAGGGTTTTTGTCA
This sequence comes from Flueggea neowawraea, assembly GCA_948243855.1. Taxonomy (NCBI): domain Eukaryota; kingdom Viridiplantae; phylum Streptophyta; class Magnoliopsida; order Malpighiales; family Phyllanthaceae; genus Flueggea; species Flueggea neowawraea. Next base: position 35,374 of record CAODLS010681554.1, on the reverse strand, counting down.
ATCCTAAGAATTCTAGTAAGGTATGCAAGATTCAAAGATCCACTTATGGATTGAAGCAAGCGTCCTGAAGTTGGAATCTTGATTTTCATGAAGCAATAAAAGAGTTTGGATTCGTAAAAAATGAAGATTAGCCTTGTGTATGCAAGAAGGTTAGTGGGAGTATAATAGTTTTCTTAGTGATGTAAGTTGAGAAAATCTTAATCATTGGAAATGACATTCCAACCTTGCTAAGTGTCAAGACTTGGTTAAGAAAGTGTTTCTCAATGAAAGACTTAGGTGAAGCTTCACGTATCCTAGGGATACAAATCTATAGAGATAGATCTAAGAGGCTAATTAGACTAAGTCAAAGTGTGTACATTGATAAAGTGCTAAAGAGGTTTAGCATGTTGAATTCCAAGAAAGGAATGATTCCCATGGTTATTGGAAAACCATTAAATAAGGCTGATTGTCTTACAACAAGGCAAGCCAGAGAGTACATGAGCAGGATACCATATGCTTATGTAATTGGATCCATCATGTATGCCATACTTTGTACACATCCTGATGTCACTTTTGCTTTAAGAATGACTAGTATATTTAAGTCCAATCTAGGTGAAAGTCACTAGACCACAGTCAAGAATATCCTCAAGTACTTGAGAAAAACTAAGGATGTTTTCTTGGTCTATGGAGGACAAGAAGGCGAACTAGTCCTGAGAGGTTACACTGATGCTGGATTTTAGTCTGACCATGATGATTTTTTATCGCAATCTGGTTATGTGTTTTGTTTGAATGAAGGTGCAGTCAGCTAGAGAAGCTCTAAGCAGGACACCGTTATGGATTCTGCACTAGAGTCTGAGTTCATAGCAGCGTCAGATGCTACGAAGAAAGCTATTTGTCTTAGGAAGTTCATTACTGGTTTGGATGTTGTCCCAAGTATTGCGAACCCAGTAGGTTTGTATGGTGATAACAATGGGGTCATTGCTCAAGCCAATGAGTCTAGATCACATCAAAGAACCAAACACATACTTAGACGTTTTCACCTTATTCGAGAGATTATCGAGAGAGGTGATATCAAGATATGCAGAGTTGATACTAATGATAATGTAGCGGATCCTTTGACAAAGGATCTCCCAGAACCGAAACATGAAAGACACATAAGGTCCTTAGGTATTAGGTTCATTCCTGATTGGGACTAGTGCAAGTGGGAGACTGTTAGTTTTAGTGCCTTAGTCCAATCAGTTATGTACATTGTCATTCACTTTATCATTTGATAAATAGGCATTTCATTTCATAACTTTGAAATATTGTATGTTTTATGAAGATAAAATTCCCCATGAATAGTTTATTCTTTTTTATGTCATCAAGTACGTGACTTGACAGTAAAACCATAAGGCAAATAGAATCCTATTATAAATGTCCTTAATTGATTATTATCATGGGAATGATAATAAACTAATGTTAGTATGTTGCTAAAAGGATAGCCACGTTTTACTGATTATAGACATGAGATGTCACTTAGAACATAGATGCATGTTGACAAACATGTATTGGACTGACTTGCTATGAAAGCACTTCATGAAGTAATGTCACAAGTAGCCTTCATATAGTGGTGATGTTTGAGTCCTCTGACCGAAACTCAATATCAACTCCTACCTGATGAACCACATATTTTGACTTAGTCAAACATTATCCATAACAGGGTAACAATAAAGGCTATGATTGGATATGTCATGAATCTTGTAGAGGAGTGATATTGAGAGTGACAAATTTGTTCCTCTTAAGAAGAGTGATATCTCTAAGCCACTTGATGAGTAGGATTGATAGAATGTATGCATACTTGAATGAATTGATAAAGGGTTATCAATGTCATTTGTTATATCAATCTACTTGGGATCAAGAAACACGTTAAGCTATATAAGGTTGACATGTGACCATGACCTATGCTCAAATGAGATATCGTGAGACAAAAGGAAAGGTTAACTCAGATATCTGATGCCATTTGATTTTGGGTTGCCATAATGTATTACTAGATAACGCTTATGAACTTTGGGCTTGAAGGGTTTGGGACAAAACTCATTGCCAATTTCGAATGAGCTTATTGGGTCACAAACTAGAATGAATTGGATTAGATTACAAATATTCTCCCCTGTGATATTTGAATTATGGAGATAATTAATTTGATTAATTATTAATAATTTAGGGTTTTGTGATTTATATCTTAAATATAATATAAGATATAATCCATTAATGTAATGGGCTTTTGTTATAAATTGCATCTTGTTAAGTTGAATATTTTGTGGACATGTTATTATGTAAGACATAATAAATTCGGCCCATATATTTTAATAAAAGAGTGGTTTATTTAATAATAGTGTATCATGTAATTAAAAGCCCAATAACATTAATAAACCCATGAAGAATTACGGTATACACTCCTATTTTTTAGGAAAAATTCTTCACACTCCTATTTTTAGGAGCTCTAATTAGTGCACATGATTAATTAGGAAGAACTTATTCTTGTGGGATAAGAAAGGCTAACCCTAGTGCACCTATTTAGGGTTTTTCATATGCGTATAAATAAGAGCACACCCTTGTCATATTCTTCATCGCTTGGCCGAATTTGTGAGTGCCACAATTAAAGGAGAGAAAAATATTTGTGAGAAAATAGAATAGATATTTTTGGTGCTAGTACACAAATCCAATTCTCTAAAGTTCGTTCGCGTGAATAACTTTAGACACGTTCGCGCAAAGACAACGTGAGAAATAGGGGATTCGGCCTTGACTAAAAGCAACATCAATACTCCATTCAGTTAGTCGTTCAAGCTTGGATTTAAGGTAAATTCACTAACCATATTCGTGTATGTTGATGTGTATGGATCCTTGGTGGAATTTTAGGATAAATTGTTTGGTATTTTTGCTGCGTTATATGCTTATAAATGTCATAAATCATTTACGAATTCCAACACATAAAGTTTAATTTGATTCATATATTGATTTGCAAGAAGTAAGAACTAACTTGAATATTCTTACTTATGAGAAAACAAACAATTATGATCACACCTTCCACAATCATATTTACAAAATTTGATGAAGTGGTAGTCCTTCACCTTGTCGTCTTATTCTTTTGACGTCAAACATCAAAAGTGGATTGATAGCAATGGAAATTCAGCTCTAAATGCCTTTTGAAGTGATTTTCTCTCTAGTATCCCCTATTTGTAATGCTTGTAATTAGACAACTTGAACTTACACAGTTGCCTAATACTCCCACTTGAGCTAATCAATGTACTTGATTTTGCCAATGTAGTTGAGTTATGTACATTAACTTCAGATAATCCTTTATGACCACATGAAGTATCAATGAATGAAAACTAGGACTTTCAATAGTTAGGTTCTTTACCTTAACTAAGAAACCACTCGTTAGAGTTGTAGCAGTCCTCACTCAAATATGGTCTAACAAATACCGTTATTGTTAGAACACATACTGAAGGCAAACTTCAATAAGATTAAGATAGAATCTATTTCAAGAAAAGGTTTGGTTTTTGTACTAGTCCAACTTGTACATGCCAATTCGTTAAACTCCCATTATTGAGTTGTTCCTTGCATGCTCAACTTGCATTCCAAGGATCCTTAAGATTGACTAAATTGTCACCTAATGATAAAATTCAATAGAGAAGATTGAACAAGGCGACTATTCTCATTTGTGCGAGTTTGAGTAGCGTACCCTTAAAGGTGCATCTTCCCACATATTGTGCGACTTTGGTTAGATAAACATTTTACTCACAAAATGTCGACCTTTTTCATGTTCAAGGATTTCCTCAAAGTTCTGTCTAGTCTCTCACTTCTTAAGAATTTAAGGTTCTCAAACCTTTTCCTCGCCTCTATACTGGAATTTCTCCAATGCAATAAGACATCGTCAAAATCCTCACGATATCATTCATGAGCTAAGCATGAGTTTGGTGCAACTTAATTTGCTCCTAACTTTTAGTCAAGAAGTGGATATCAACTTCAGACCTCGTCCTTGATCAAACTATGACCAACATCACTAGCTCTCTAATCATATAGGCCTTTCGCATTTACTCACACGATTAGGATATTTGTAACAAGTATCAGTGTAAATGGTCAAAGACGATGATCATAGTTAGTGTCGTGCCAACTAACTGCTCCTTAAATGCAACTTTAAAAATATTTCACCTCGATATTTGTAAAATAGCCAAGTGATTACATCATCCTTTGTACTAACAAATGATGGATGTAGTGGAATTTTTCACTCACACGCTTCATAGACATTTCAGTCCAAAATGAATTGAGTGGTTCTACTCCTCCTTGAATTCGGCCATAACCAAGTTCAATGGGGCACGAGCCTTTGCTCTTAGAGTACACACTAGATTATCAAAATCTAGGATTTATGATTATTTACGCCTAAGCTCAACAGAGGTCAACATATGTCCTCGTATGGTTTGGTATCAATCGACCTTTACAAGCAGTGAGTATCCCAAATAAACATGAAAAACAATAAAACATAGTTGTACACAAGCAATTCATAGCAATACACATATATTTACTATCCAACCGAAAATTGCACTACCATAGCTTCTTATTAAGCTTTAAATTGAAAAGTAAACTAGGTGCACATTTAATATCTCAATCTTAAAAATTAAATATACTATATTTAATTTTATAGATAATAAATAATGATTGTTCAGATTCACTTTTTAAAGTCCAGTTGACTTAGGAGAATCCATGTTGGTCATCTCTATTATCAATATTTGGACAATATATTCAATGCATAAAATATTGCATTTTAAATTAAGGGAAATCAACACAACAATAAGCTAAAACAATAAATGGAATCATCATCATTTATTGAACCAACATGCTGTTATTTTTGGTGCCCTAGTCCAATCATTTATGTACATTGTCATTTGATTTATCATTCAACAAAGAGGAATTTCATTTCATATCTTTGAAGTATTATAATATATGTTATGAAAATAAAATCTCCATGAATATTTTATTCTTCCTTATGTTGTCAAGTTCGACTTGATAGTAAAGCCCTAAGGTTAAAAGGAATATTATTCTAAATGTCTCTAATTGATCATTGTCATGGGAATGATAATGAATTAAGATTAGTATGTTGCTAAGTGGATAATCATGTTTTACTAATTATGGATGTGAGACATCACTTAGAACATGGATGCGAGTTAGAGAACATGTATTGGACTGGCCCGCTGTGAAAACACTTCATGGATAGTTGTCACAAGTTGCTTTCATGAAGTGGTGATATTTGAGTCTTTTGACCCAAACTGACCATCGACTCCTACTTAAGGAATCACAAGTTTTGACATAGTCAAATGTTATCCGTAACAGGGTAACTAAAAAGGCTATGATTGGATATGTCATGGATCTTGTAGAGGTGTGATAGTGAGAGTGACACATTTGTTCCTCTTCTGAAGAGTGATATCTTTAGGCCACTTGATGAGTAGGATTGATGGAATGCATGTATATTCAAATGAATTGATAAAAGAGTTTATCAATGTCATTTGTTAAATCGATTTACTTGGGATCAAGAAAAATATGTTGAGATGTAACCATGCCTTACACTTAATATAGATATGTTGAGACAAAAGGACTAAATATCGAACTGTGAAAGGTTAACCTAGATCATTGACATCGACTTGATTTTGGGTTACCATAATGAATTACTAGATACCGCTTATGGACATTAGGCCTAAGTTTTGGGTCAAGGTCCATTGCCAATTTCGAGTGGGCCTATTGGGTCACACACAAGAATGAATTGAACCGGATCACAAATGTTCTCTCTTGGTAACTAAATTATTAAAATGATTAATTTAATTAATCAATAATAATTTGGGTTTGATGATTTAAGTCTTAATCTATTAATGTAATAAACTTTTAAAATAAATCACTAATTATTAAGATTAAGCATGTTTGGATATGTTATTATGTGTGACATAATTTTGGTCCATGTAGATTAATAGGAGAGTGATTTATTTAATGATAATGTATCATGTAATTAAAAACCCAATAATATTAATAAACCCTAGGCAAAATTCGGCACACACTTATTTTTTAGAAAAAATTCTGCACACTCATATTTTTTAGGATCCTTTGTTCTTATGTGATAAGGAGTTCTTATTCTTGTAGGACAAGTGACAAGAAACCTAGCAAACTTAAACTAGGATTTCACACATCTCTATAGATATGTGTTCATATTTTAGGACAAATTTTTAATGCCCTTTTGAAGGCCACTACAAAGAGAGAAATAGAATTTTGTGAGAGCTAGAATAGAGATTCTTGGTGCTAGTACACTTAACCAATTCAACCAAATTCATTTGTATGGATAACATTGATCATGTTCACACAAAGGCAATGTAGGAGAAAAGGTTTCGAGTTTTGTAATAAAAGCTACACCAATGTTGCCGTAAAGTCGAACCATTGGAGTAGTTCTTAGGGTAAAATTTCTAACCTTAATCGTGTATGTTGATGTGCATGGATCCTTGGTGGAATTCTAGGATTTAAAGGTTTAAAATTTTTGTTATTTCTGCTAGCATGTATGCTTATGAATGTCATATATTTAGTCATGAATTCCAACACATGTAATCCAAACAATCTATCTCAATGTTAATACACGTACATTGACATTGGTCAGCGTTAACACATAAATAATGCTTTAAAATTATCCGGTAATCATACTACACGAATATAGTATTAAATCTTTGTCTTCCAATTGGTTACATAATGAAATTTTCCAATGTGTTAGAATAGAATTTGTAAGTTTTCGTGCCAACTTCTTGAGAATTCTATTAATCAAAAGACCTTAAAGTGGATCTCCCACTTCTTATGATTTCCTTTCGCGATCATGGAATACTCTTGGACATACTGATTTCAATTACTTTACCCTCTAGAATCTCTAAATGGCTTTCTAAGACACTTAGGATATCATATTTCTATAAAATTCTAGTATGGACCAATGACCTAGCCAATACCAATTATGAGAATTCTGAATCTTTTCTAAAGTAAGTAAACATTCATCACCTTTGTGCTCTAAATGCACAATTATAACTTCCCTTTATGACCACCACCTTCCCAAAATATATTTTTTTCTGGGAGAGTTATGCAAAATTTTCCTTAATTCACACTTTGCTTGTTGCAATATGGTTTTACCCCATTCGCTCAGCTGTAATAAATTACAAATAAAACGGGTATATACATACTCACATATTACCCAAATAATTGGAATCTAAACCCAATTATCCAAATGTGAACCATATTTACACGTTTTCAAATAAGCTATTTTGAAAACTAATTTTCAAAATAATTCTTGGTAGAAAACACATTTTTCACAATTTTTAAACAATTTTAATACCCAAAAAATGAGGAAACAATTGTTTTGAAACTCAAAAAATTGTGAAAAATATACCAAAAATTCCAAAAAAAATTCAAAATTTAATTCAACCGAAAAATCACAAAAATTGGTGGTAAGGACACGTGTCATGTGCCGTTCGTGCCACGTAAATCGCCCACGGACGCCACAAACACCGCCACAAGCATCAACGCGTCACACTCTTGTCAATCGATCAGCCGAGACGTGCGACTGTCACGAGAAGACACGTGTCACACCACAACATGGGTCAGACCGTGATTAGTCCAAATTTGAAGACGTGGCACTAAGGTCCATCTAGTTATGCCACGTGCCAACCATCTAGTTATGCCACGTGTCAACCGCGTGGCGTTGAGGTGGATGCAACACGGCAGCGCCCTCACGAATAGCCACATTTGATGATGTGGTAGTCCAATCAGCATCCAACGTAGCACGTTTTTCCATGTGTTGGATGTTGAATGCAGTGGACTGATGACTTGTCTTTCCAGTCACCGTGCCACGTGTCGTGCATGTGATTCCTACATGGCCTATGTTGCCACGTGTCATCATGTCAGTGGTGCACGTTTTGTACAGTTAGCATTGACTGGGTTGGTCTCTGCGACGTGTTGAGTTCTGAGTGGTCAATGTGTATTCTTTCAACTAATGAAAGCTTGCCACATCATCTAAGTGGCACTTGCTGATTGGGCCATGTGTAGCCAGTAAGTGTTCGCCATGTCACCTTATTGGATCAGTTGAACAAATTCACCTATGTTTCCTTACTTAGTATTTTTTGATCGGATTTTCTTCCTTTTGAGGACCTTCACGATGGAAGTTCGCGACAAAACTTGGGCAGGTTCTGTTTTCAAAGTCGCTGATCTCAAATCTTTTGTCAAAATTTCCAAATTTCAACTTTCAGTTTTCATCTCCAGATGGACTCAAACAAAAAATGACGTTAGAGAAAAAAATTCGAATACAATAAAATTACAGCAGGCATCTTAGATAGAGACCAACAATATTTTCAAAACATATTCAAAAATTCGTGTTGGCTCTGATACCAATGAAGGAATCACATACCGATTTAATAAATAAACAGTCTAATAAAAAGGTTTGACTTACTAACCTCAATTCCAGTGGAAGAACGACCCAACAAACAACGGACACAGGAGGTGAGTGAAATCCCAATATGGCAATCCAAGAGGGGGAGAATTGGATTTAAGCAAAAATTTAAAACCTTTTGAAAAACTTTTTCACTAATAAAAAGAATAAAAACAGAAAGTAAGTCCAATCCACTTTCACAATCAATAAAGTAAACAATAATAAAGAGAGTGAAGGATAGAGAGAATAAAAGCCTATATTTACAGTGGTTCGGTCCTCATTAACCTACCTCCACTCCTCTAACTCACTAGGGAGTTTGAATCCACTAAGCTTTCCTCACTTACTGGTGGAGGCAAACATTACAACTCCTTGTTTTTGCAGACTCATAAGAAACCTTTAATACACTTGTTTTCAGGACAAAATAAGAAAACCAACTCTAGTTCTCCTAGTCTAACTAGCAACCCCTACTTGTTTTTCAAGGCTACAACAAGTAAACCTATTATACCTACAAGCTTTACCACCAAAGCTTGAATATAGTAGATTCCCAAATGTATAACCAAGATCTCACACCAACTCAAGAACAAAAATGTGAATCTAAGCTCAATTGGCACTTGAACAAAGTATGCTTGAAGAGACAAAAAATCAAGAATCAATTTTGCAAAGTTTGGGCACAATTTTTGAAAACCTCTCTTCTTGTCTTCTGTTGCGTTCTACTATATTTATATGTAGGCTCCCAAAAATAGCTGTTGTAATCCCAAAATAGCCATTGTGAGAGAATCACAAAATTCTGATTTTAAATGACATCATTGTCATGAACATGCGTTCTTGACATTAACGCGCTCTATTCATGTTCTCAGACAATGATGAAAGGGTGTTGAAATCCATTAGCATGCCTTACTGATGTTCTAGTGCTTTTGGATTGAAAGTGTCACATAATAGCATGCCTTGAAGATCATCAACGTGCCTTTATAAGTTCTTTAGTTGTAACGTACGTTATCGATCTTATAGCTTTGTCCTCGATTATGAAGCAATCTTGTACGAAGGGAATATTCAAATTTTAAATTCCCGAGGAGCATATAATGGTTTTGTCAGTATCTGAAAGTCTCCTCGACTATGTGTGTTATTCATCAATAGCATGCGCTGTTGAATTTCCTTCAAATATCACATCTTTACTCAACAACGGGCGTTCTTGACATCATTAGCATTCCATCAACTTGATTCTCCAGACAAGTTCTGAAGCCTCCTTCGACAACGTACGCTATTCAGCATTAGCCCACCTTAGTGATTTAAAGTTATATTACAGAATGTCTTGAGAACAATAACGCAAGTTCTTAATCCATCAACATGCCTTAACAAACATAGTAATGTTCTAGTAAACTTCAAGGATGTTGCTTCTTCTATTAGGTGCGTAGATAAACTTTTGGTATTTAATAGAGTGAGCTTTTGGATCATTAATGTGCGTAGTTGATTCCTCTGTAAAATTTACTCTTTCATGTTCACGCGTTCTTCCATGATCAATGTGCCTTAGTGTTGTGCATAAACATTCAAAAAATCCAGACTAGTTGCTAAGGTATGATATTGTTTCATTAAGGCGCGCTGATAAACCTTTAGCATTCTTAGTTGCTATTTTGACTTGAGTTCAGTGTGGGTTGAAATTACTAGCGTGTGTTAGGGGTTTATTAACGTGCTTGGCTTTAAATTTTCAGTTGTTTAGTTAAATCATCAAAACTTAGAAGGACTTTTCATTTTGTCCATGTAATGTCTCAACAATGCCCTCTTTTTGATGATGACAAAACCATTGAAGACTATGCACTCCCCCTCAGTGTATGCACATGTTCTTAATCATTATATCAAATCAAATGGAAACAAATTTGATAAAGGTTCACGACCTTGTCTTTTGGTTAGTCACATTAAATTTTAGATATCAAACTCTAATATACTATACTCCCTTTTTTGTCATAAATCAAAAAGTTGGATAAACAACAAGAAAAGGTTTCAATCATCAAATAAAGTGCTTGTAGGATTTTTCATATATAAGGGAAGTTTGTACATAAAGTTTCACGTCAAAGCAAGATAAACACATATAGCAACAATGCAAAATGTGATGTGAATGCAAAATAGGAATGAATGTGGATCAGAGCAGCTGAAGTCAAGCTTTGGAAGTGGATTGAGATTGAGTTTTGACTGTCGGCTTGTTGAGATTCAAAGCCTTTTGCTCGAATTCTTCGACTGGTGGACACTTTTCAAAAAGAATAATGGCAACTGATTTTCCTAAAGCTTTGTCTGTGACTTGGATCAGTTCAGGACTAGATGATTGTGGTTCAACTCTTTCCACTTCTGCAATTGGCTCTTGAGATGAGATCTGAACTCTTCAAGTATGGTTTGAGCCAATGTGCCAAGTTTCTCAGCTATGACCAACTGGACCTTAGTGAATTCTTGCTTGATCACATGTGGCTCTAAAATCATTAGCTCAGAATCATGTGCTTCTTCTTATCTAGCCTCCTCTTCTACCATTGAGGCCACATATTGCCTACTCATTTCAAGCATCTCTTCATTCAACTTAGAGGCACTTGAAGGTTCTTCAAGTTGAGCATCACTTGGTTGAGTGGGTGGAATCGTTGCTTGTTGAGGAGTAATGGAGCTTGAAGGCATTGAAGGTCGAGAAAACTAGGGAATTGCCAATTCTCCTACACTTTGTCCCATCCTCAAACTCATAATGTTCTCGAAAATCAACTTCTGAAACTCCCCAATTTGTTCCAACCTTGCTTCCATTTTAGTCTTGAATTTCAGAAACTCACTCTTAGTGATATTCAGTGAGTTTTCTCTGCTTTCGTTTTCTTTTTTCACTACTTCTTCAACTATTTTGGCAAGAACAACCTTTGGTTCAGAGCCAATTCTTGTGAAAAAATCTCTTCTGGTTTTGGTCTATATTTCTCCTCCTTCTTATTCATGAACACGTCTGTGCTCCAAATATATGGGCGATAGACAAAGCCTCTATCCACAATGTTGAGCAACTTTATTTGCTTCAGGTTTTCTTTTCTAATTTTATGGGTTCTACAACTTGTTCTTCTTTCAACCTTGAGAAATCTACTTTGAATTGCTCAAAAATCTTGGTTAGATGACACATATAAGGCATCCTTTCTTTCCTCTACTTATCCTTGTGTTTGAAAGTAGGCTTGTTGAAGCTTCTCACATTCTCCATCATCATATTCAATACCATTATTGAGAAATGAACATCCCTTCCAGTCATCAACAAATAGATGCAAATGTTATCTTGAAATGTTATTTAATTTTGAGAATGAGATCTTGGTTAAAGCAAGGTGTTCCATTCTCCACTGAACGCCTAAGTCATTTTGAACCAATAAAGCTACCTTGACTTCAACAACTCCACAACATTCTAACAATCTCTTTCGAATTTCATCCTTGTTCATTGCCACCAGATTTCCATCCTCATCAATAAAATCTTTTTCTTTTTCTTTCCCTTTCTTGGGAACACATCCATGAGCTGGTAATTTGAGTAATTCATGTAAGAGTTGACCTGTAACTCGAACTTCTACCCCATTAACACATTTCTTAATTCTGATTTCAAAATATATACAAAAATCATCATCTTCTTGATAAGTGCTAACATTAGCATAAAATTCCCTAACCAACTCTGGATAGTAGTTTTTAACCTAAAAAAAATCTTTCAACCCATATTTCATAAAATCTTAGGTCAAATCCAACTTTCCCTCCTTCAACCTCCTAAGATCAAATACTTTGAAATCAGAAAATTAAGTTAATTCGAGTACTTTGTACCTTTTGGAAGTGGCCAAGTCAACGAATCTATTTGAGTCAAACTCCTATTCCACAATGCCTCTTATCGGTTTCTTTAAGGGAGTAATAACCTTTTTCCCTTTCTCCTATTTGGGAGTTCTTTTTCTTTATGTTCCCTTTGACGGTTCTGCTTTCTTTGGTGTAGGAGCATCATGATCTAACTTTGATTGCTTCTAGCTCTTCTTTTCCATTTGAGACGAGTTGGTTGTTGCAACAAATGGATGAAGAAGCAGAGAGATTAGGGTTTGTAGAGAGAGAAAGATAGTATTTAGGGTTTGGAGAGAGGATTTAGGATTTTTGGGATGTTAAGGTTTGTGAGTGACGAGGAAAGGTAGAGATAGAAGGAAAGTGTGTTCGGATGTGAGATGAATGTTGTTTGGGATTTTTGGGATGTTCGGTTGAGTTTGGAGAGCGGAAGCGAGTTAAAGTGAGACAAAAAACAACACCAAGATTTATAGTGGTTTGACCAATCAGGTCTACATCGACTACCTAAGTCTTACTTAGGGTTTCCACTATATCGAAGATTGATTCTGGCTCAATTCAACAAAGCCTTACAATAAGGTTGATTGTGGCTCACACCTCTAAGGCCAACAAGGTTGGTTATGGCTAACCCCTCCAAAGCCAACAAAGGTTAATTACGGCTCATCCCTTTAAAGCCTACCCAAGATTGATTCCCATGCTCAAACCTTGAAATCCATACCATGTTATTTTCTCTAGGTTCACAACAAACCTTTTCCCACTCTCAAAATGAATACAAAAATATGAAATCTCTATGCTAGGAGTACATGCGCTTGATTGATGCTCTTGATCTTCTCTCTATTTGAATTTGGTGTTTTGGGGTTGATGGAATGATGAATATGTTTGAGACTTGAAACCATAAGATAATCCATGTTTTTCTACCCTTCCTTGATGTATTTATAGCATTTTTAAATCATATGACTGTTGGTAGAGAGAAACTAGTTGTTGGAGTTCATTTAATCCAGGTACAGCTTTTTGTCACCTTTATAACGTACGTTGCACCAATTTCAAGTACGTTATCTGCTCATTCCCCAGGTTACGTACATTGTATACACTTCACATACATTGATCATATGTTCTTTCTCCTTTACGTACGTTTCACAAGACTTATGTACATTGCACTAATCCGTAATGTACGTTAGACATATATTACGTACGTTGTGTGCTCTTTCAACACTTCAGTAGCTTCTGTTTGAAATTCAACTCTTTCTTACGTACGTTGTCATACAATAACGTACGTTCTACCTCACTATCATGTACGTTATACAGATTATAACGTACACTAACTGCGTTAACAAATTTGTTTTGCAATTGTGACCTTTGCAATGTGTTTCTCTTCAAAGTCAAATGCTTTGCACTTTATCAAAAGCTTTTGTTCATCATGAAAACATGAAAAGGATCTTAATGTTGATCACCTTTGATCCAACAGTGAAGTGTGTGAAACACTCTATTACTATATCGGGTAGGAAATAAAATATTGAGGCGGTTTAATTTTAAAAGAATAAAATTTAGGTGGGATTTGAAATTTTAGAACTGGGTTATCATCCACGTACGTAGCTGACGAATTGCGCGTTCTACTAGATATAGCCTGTGAAGACTTACATGTGCTAATCATCATCTTCGGATGTTGTTAAAGGTCAGAGTAGGTGGATAACCTGGGCAGTGGCTAGTGGAAATCATCTATGCCAATTGAAGCCTCAATAACATGCTCTAATGACATTCATAGTGTCCACGTCCATTATTCATCAATTCTGCACCTTAATGCCAAAATTCCATCATTGGCAACACACCTTAATACTCTTTAATGTCAGTGAAAATTCTCTAACACCATGTGTTAGTACCCATCAATGCACCTTAATGACTGATACCTTATAGTTGAAGAATTTTCAGAAAATCATTAGCATTGTTGTTCTTCATTAACACACCTTGATGAGTTTCATTCCTATCAGATATTTTTCCCATCATCCAACTACGTTCGTTAAGGACCAATAGCGTACCTTTTTAAATGATACCTGAATTCTAGTAGCAATGCCTTATCTAATATGTGCACTATTCACCATCTAGGTGCATAGATCCTTTTAATGAAATAGTTCCAGAGAGCTTCAAACTGATATACGCCCCTTGTTCATAACGTGTATTGATGCCTAAAATACCTTAACCAACCTTAACCTTGTCTCCAATAACGTGCGTAGATAACCCATTAACGCACTTTATTGCCTCTGAACCAATACTTAACTCAATTCCATCTTCTATTTAACCTCAATTCACATATTGATAACTTTGATGTATTTATGAATGCATGAATGAATGAATATGAGCAAAAAATGACATAACAAACATACAATCAAAATTCATTTAAATCACACATATCAATACGTCTTCTAATTGAAACAAAGGATTTTACATCAAATGGTTTTTTAAAAATATTAGCAATTTGATCAGTAGTTGGAACAAATTGTAATTCAATGTCACACTTGATAACATGATCTCTAATGAAATGATTAATTTTATATCAATATGCTTAGTCCTAGAATGTTGAATTGGATTTTCAGAAATGTTAATATCACTAGTGTTGTCACACTTAATTGGAACTTTTGAAAATGCAATTTTAAAGTCCAAAAGTTGTTGCCTGATCCATAAAATTAGTACTACACAGCTACTAGCTTCTACATATTTAGATTCAGTAGTGGGTAATGCAACACAATTTTGTTTCTTTGAGAACCAAAATTCTAGTGAGTTACCCAAGAATTGACAAGTACCCGATGTGCTTTTCCTATCAAGTTGGTTTCCTAGATGATCAACATCACTATAGCCAACAAGATCAAAGAAATATCCTTTGGGTACCATAATCCAACATTCTTGGTTCCAATCAAATAGTAAAAAATCATTTTGATTGTTGTAATATGAGACTCTCTAAGACATGACTGAAATCTAGCACAAAGACATACACTAAACATGATATCTGGTCTACTTGAAGTAAGGTAAAGCAATTATTTGATCATACCTCAATAAAGCTTTTCATCAACTGCTTTTCCTTGTTCATCTTTGGTGAATTTGGGGGTTGATCTCATTGGAGTCACAACAGGCTTGGCATTCTCCATACCTAATTCTTTAGCATGTCATTGATATATTTGCTTTGGTTGATGAAGATGCCATCCTTTGCTTGCTTAATTTGCAATCCGAGAAAGTTGCTAAGATCTTCCATCATGCTCATTTCGAATTCCTTTTGCATCAACTTAGAAAACTCATCACACAAAGATTCATTAGTAGCACAAAAAATATTATCATCAACATATATTTGTACTAAAAGTAAATCATCACCTTTGGTTTTGACAAACAATGTGTTTTCAACTTTACCTCTTTGGAAATCATTGTCTAAGAGATATTGGCTTAATCTCTCATAGCAGGCTCTAGGTGTTTGCATGAATCCATAAAGAGCTTTCTTCAACTTATAGACATGGTTCGAATGATGTGGATCTTCAAAACTCGGGCGTTGTTTTACATACACTTCTTATTTGATGAAGCCTTTCAAAAATGCACTCTTTACGTCCATTTCAAATAGCTTGAAGTCCTTGAAGCATGCATATGCACAAAGAATTTTGATTGCTTCAAGTCTTGCAACTAGTGCAAAGGATTCCTCAAATCTATGCCTTCTTCTTAAAGATATCCTTGAGCCAGAATTCTATATTTGTTTCTGACCACTTACCTTCTTCATTTTCCTTGTTTCTAAAAACCTATTTTTTTCCAATCACCATAACTCCATCTGGTCTTGGTACTAACTCCTATACTTGGTTTCTTTCAAGTTGATTTAGCTCGGCTTGCATTGATAGAACTCAATACTCATCTTCTAAAGCCTTATCAACCTTCTTAGGTACCACTTGTGATATAAATTCACAATTTACATCATGTCTTAGAGTACCTCTAGTGGTAACTCCTTTTGATGTATCTCCAATGATGAGATCTTTTAGATGTGATTTAACATATCTCCATTCTTTGGGCAATTCCTTTTGCTTCACATCCTTGGATTCTTCTTGATTTTGGTTAGATTCATCATTTTCATCTTCATTAATGTTCAAATTCTTCATTTTGTCTCCAATACCTGGACTGCAATCATCATCATCATCATCCAAACTTCTAGCAATAAAATTGTTAGTTTCATCAAAAATCACACGGATTGACTCTTCTACCTTGTTTAGCATTTTGTTGTATACCTTATAAGCTTTGCTTATAGATGAATAAACAAGGAAAATGCCATCATCAGATTTTGGATCAAGCTTTCCTAAACTTATTTTCCATTGTTGTGAACATAACATTTGCATCTGAATGCATGAAAGTATAAGATGCTGGGATGTCTTCCTTTCTATAACTCATAAGGAGTCTTTTTAAGAATGGATCGGATATATGCCCTATTCACTATATAGCATGCGGTGTTAACTACCTCAACCTAAAAGTACTTGGGGAGGTTTTTTTTTCACTAAGCATGGTCCTTGCCATTTGTTGTAGAGTCTTATTTTTTCTTTCAACAACACCATTCTGTTATGAGGTTCTTGGAGCAAAAACATTATGCAAAATACAGTGCTCCTTATAATAGGATTCAAATGGCTCACATGTAAACTCACCTCCTCTATCACTTCTAATGGAAATAATATCATATCCTTTTTTATTTTTGGACCTTTTTGTTATATGTCATGAATGCATGAAATGCCTCACTTTTGTGATTGAGAAAGAATACCCAAGTGAACCTAGAATGGTCATCTACAATGACAAAACAATATGCTTTACAACCTAAACTTAAAGTGCTCATAGGACCAAACAAATCTAAATGCAACAGCTCTAATGGTCTTGATGTAGATATGATATTCTTGCTACGAAAGGAAGACTTTGAATGTTTTGCCATGACACATGCATCACAAACTAGATCTTTATCATATTTGAGCTTGGACAATCCTTTATCTAGACCGTGCTTGCTCAATTTTGAGATCATATGCATACTAGCATGTCCTAATCTCTTATACCATGACCAAGCATCATTCTTCACAATAACGCATTTTTCATTGAAGGCTTTAGAATCAAATAAATTCACAATATATATATATTGTTATGTCTAGAACCAACAAGCAAAGCACCATCATGATCATCATACACTACACACCTAGAAGGTTCATACACAACTTTACAATTTTTATCATAAAATTAACTAATACTCAACAAATTATGCTTCAACCCATCAACAATAAACACATCATCAATAGTTGGGTTAGGAGACTTACCAACCTTACCTTCACCAATAATCTTACCTTTGCTATTATCTCCAAATGTAACATAGCCACCATTTTTAGGTGAAATGTATGAAAACATAGATTTATCTCCAGTCATGTGGTGAGAGCATATACTGTCAAGATACCACATATTCTTCTTTGCTTTAGCTCTGATACACACCAACAAAGACATGCCAAACTTTTGAAATTGGTACCCAAACCTTTTTGGGTCCTTTAAGGTTAGTTCTTTCTATGTTGGGCGTGATTGTTCCTTTTGGAACCCAAATCTTTTTAACCCTAACTAACCTAGGTTGTCTTAACTTGGAATGACAAGCAAAATGTCCATCAACACCACAATAAGAGCATGCATTTTCAGCCAAGGTGCCTTGTTTTACAAACACGGTTTACAAGATTTTTTAGGTGTAAAAACATTGTAGCCTAAGCCATGTTTGGATAGAGTTTGTCTTTGAGATCCAAGTAGTTTCTCAAGGTTCTCTTTCCCATTTGTAAGCTTATAGGCAATGTTTAAAAAAAATTCAACTTCTTTCTTGAACAACAAATTTCTTCAATTAAATCTATTTTTGCTTTAGTCAAAACATTCACTTTCACAGCAAGAGCATTAGAGATTTTGTTTAATGCAACATATTTAGCACCTAGTTTTTGAAACTCATCATGCAACTCTTCATATGAATCATGTAATTCATCAAAAGTGAACTAATTGGTTACCTCATTTTCATCATCACTTGAGAGTTCATATTCTCTTGCCATTAGACAAAAATTTTCCATTTGTTCTACTTCCTCATCCTTTTCAGAGTTGTTGCCATTAATGTCATTCCATGTTGCTTTCATTGCCTTTCCTTTATTTTTCATTGAGAACTTGGAGAATTTCTTAGAAAGGGGACATTCTTGCTTTACATGACCAAGTTTGTTACATTTGTAACAAATGATAGATTTTTCCTTCTTGACTTCCTTCTTGAAGTCCTTTTTGTAGTCCTTTTTTTATCCTTCTTTTGAGATTTGATCTTTGCCTTTCTTCCATGGTTTGTTCTTTCTCATGAATCGTCTAAATCTTCTAGCAAACATTGTCATTTCCTCATCATCACTATCATCTTCTTCATCATCCTCGGATTCCTCAACAATATTGGATTTTAAAGCCATTCATTTTCTTTTGTTATTCTTAGAGGATTGCTCTTCGTCTTCTTATAGTCCCATCTCATGTGCAACTAATGAACCTAGCAATTCCTCCAACAGTAATGTGTTATGGTCTTTAGCTTCTAATAGAACATCCTTCTTAGAAGCCCATGACTTTGGTAGAGCTCTTAGGATTTCCTCACAAGTTCAGAGTTTGAGTAGGTTTTTCCAAGTGCCTTTAGCCCATTTAAAATGTCATTGAATCTGTCAAACATTTCTTGGATACCTTCTCCTTCCTTCATCTCGGATAGGTAATATTTGTGCACAAGAAGAGATACTTTGTTTTTCTTTACTCATGAAGATCCCTCATAATTTATCTCCAACGTTGTCAATATCTCATAAGCAGTGGCACATTGTTGAAATTTATTGAATTATGTCTTGCTGAGTGCACAAAACAATATGTGCATTGCTTTGTTGTTATAGCAAACCATTCTCTTATCTTGTTCAGACCATTCTGATTTTGGTTTGACAGTTTCTACTCGTTCCACAGTTTTCTTTGGTATATATGGACCTGTTTCTACATCATCTCATATTTCCTCAGCTTCGTATTTCAGAAACACCATCATCCGAGTCTTCTAGTACACATATCCGCTGCCATTAAAAAATGGAGCTCGGTTAATGTATAATCCTTCATATCTAGATAAATCTTCTAAAATTCCCATTTTGATCTTTAATCTTAGGGTTGTTAGACCTTTAAAACTTTGAGCACTCAAGCTCTGATACTAATTGAAATCCCAAAATGGAAATCCAAGAGGGGGGTGAATTAGATTTAAGCAAAAATTTAAAACCTTTTGAAAAACTTTTTCACTAATAAAAAGAATTAAAACAGAAAGTAAGTCCAATCCACAATCACAATTAATAACGTAAACAATAATAAAGAGAGATAAGGATAGAGATAATGAAAGCCCAAATTTATAGTGGTTCAGTCCTCCTTCACCTACGTCCACTCCTCTAGCTCATTAGGCTAACTAGTAACCCTTACTTGTTTTTCAAGGCTACAATAAGTAAACCTATTCTACCTTCAAGCTTTGACACCAAAGCTTAAATACAGTGGATTCCCAAGTGTGTAATCAAGATCTCACACCAACTCAAGAACGAAAATGCAAATCTAAGATGAGTTGGCACAAGAACAAAGTATGCTTGAAGAGAGAAAATCAAGAATCGATTTTGCAAAGCTTGGGCACAATTTCTAAAAATATGTCTTCTTGTCTTCTGTTGTGCACGACTCTATTTATATGTAGGCTCCTAAAAATAGCCGTTGTAATTTCCAAATATCCATTGTGAGAGAATCACCAAATTCTGATTTTAAATGACGTCGTTGTCATTATTGTGCGTTCTTGACATTAACGTGCTCTATTCATGTACCTATACAATGAATAAAGGGCGTTGAAAGCTATTAGCACGCTCTACTGATGTGCCAATGCTTATGGATTGAAAATGTCACTCAATGGCGTGCCTTGAAGATCATCAACGTGCCTTGATAAGTTCTTCAATGTGCCTTAAAGATCTATAATGCACCTTATCGATCTCAAAGATTTCTCCTCGATTCTGATGCAATCTTGTACGAAGGGAATGTTCAAATTTTAAATTACCGAGGAGCATATAACAGTGTTGTCAGTATCTGAAAGTCCCCTCGACTATGTGTGTTATTCATCAATAGCGTGCGTTGTTGAATTTCCTTCAAAGAGGACACTTTTACTCAACAACAGGCATTCTTGACATCATTAGTGTTCCATCAACTTGATTCTCCAAACAAGTTCTAAAGCCTCCTTCGACAACGTGTGCTATTCATCATTATATTTAGAGTTATATTCCAGATAGTCTTGAGAACCAATAACGCGATTTTTTAATCCATCAGCGTGCCTTAACAAATAGAGTAATGTTCCAGTAAATTTACTCTTGCATCCCATGCGTTCTTCCATGATCAGCGTGCCTTAGTGTTGTGCATTAACATTCCAGAAAGCCAGAGTAGTTGCTAAGGTACGCTATTGCTTCATGAAGGCGCGTTGTTCACGTATAAGGCGTGCTGATAAACCTTTAGCGTGCTTAGTTTCCATTTTGACTTGAGTTCAGTGCGGGTTGAAATCACTAGCATGTATTAGGGGTTTATTAATGTGCTTTGCTTTAACTTTTAAGTTGTTTTGTAAAATCAGCAAAGCTTAGAAGGATTTTTTCATGTTTTCCATGTAATGGCTTAACGGTCAAGATCGACGTTCTACGTTGGTCTTGCAAGCAAATCACAGTAGAAAAATCGATGAGAGTGCCCGACTATTTCACATTTTAGATGGCATACGGATCGTGATCTTCAACGGATGAAGCATGGCGGAAGGAGAGGGGTTGCCATAGAGGAAGAAAGAAACGTTTCTTCTTCTCTCTCTCTCTCTCTTTTCTCCTTTTTTATTTTTTACTGATGGAATGGAAAATGGAACAATGAAATTCTTCCTTTCATCACCACTATTTATAATAGTGGTTATTGGGCCCTATGGGCTTTATGGGCCCATTTCATTTTCGACTCAATTAGGCTGAGTAATTGATCTCGATCTACAGTTTTGGTTTACACCTTGATCGACCGGGTTCAGTTCACCCGTCTCGGGAGGACCGCTTTTTCTAACTATGACAATAAAGGGGGAAAATGTTATTATTTTTTATAGTTTAGGATTTTTTTCAGTGCATATTTTTAGTTTACATTGATGTATATATATATATATAACGTGACCCCAAAAGACGGAGGTTTGGCGAAGATATCATCTGTGTCATTATGGTGTCACAACATAAATATATATTGGAGTATTATTGTGTATTTTAGTTTTTATTAAATATATTGGAGTATTATTTGATCTAATATAGCATCAGTTTTTATAATCTTTTTGTGATAAATTAATAATTTTTTACAAATGGTGGTATATTTATGTGCTGTTGAGGGGACTTTTATATATACTATTGTAGTGTGCATGTGTGTATACATTACTAGTATGTTATAAATTGTTAGATGAGTCATGAAATATTCTTGTTATAATACTGTAATAATACAACTAATTATGTATACATTAAAGATAGTTAAAATATATATATATAAAAAGGAGTGAAAATCAAGTTACATTCATCTTTATGGTGCGAGATAATATATAAGGCTTGCTTGGTTCAATTTCCTGGGAAGTTAATTCTCGGGAAGTCATTTCTTAGGAAGTGATTCCCTATGAAGTAATATAAAAATGTATTTGGTTATTATTTAAAATTTTTGAAAAGCCTAACTTATTGTATTTGGTTAAAAATTGTACTTTACAGGAAGTTGGTTGAAAAAAAATCAATATTACCCTTATTATCAAAACTTTATTTATGAAATGATTAATAAATTTTAGAAACAAATAGAAATTTGTAAGTAAATATCATTTTGAGGATATATTCGTGAATTTACAGTGTTGGCACTAAGAAAGTTGGACTTGATGACCGCCTCCCAGGAAGTTACCTTCCAAGGTCAAAGAAAATTAAGCAGTTGACTTCCCGGGAAGTTCAACTTTTTTTATTCAACCAAGTAAAAGAAGTTTCTTGACTTCTCGGAAAGTTGCATTTCTCCCACCAATCCACCCCAACCAAGCAAGCCCATAGTTTCTAGAGTAGTTGTCTGAGTTGTTTTTAGTAGTATTTTGTAACAAGACCAGCACTTCACTCATTCACTCAATTCATTATTGTAATAGTAGTTTTGCCTTAAAAAAATATAATGAATACACAAATTTAGTTTGCGAAAATGTCAACAACCCTTTTGCAAAGCCTTTCATTTTTATATTATATTAAAAAGACAAGAAAAAAATATTCTAATAAAAAATTAGACGGTTTAATAAAAATGCATCAGATTATCATGAATAAATGATTTAATAATTAAATTATTTACTTTTGATAGTATTTTGCCACTTACATAATCTCCATATTGGCATGCAAGCAAAAGATAGGTTTATTTTTAACCTAAAATACAAAATTATATCAAATAAACAGAAATTTTTAAATGTGCAGAAAAATCACAAAGTTGACATCAACCCTTAAAGAAACACAAAATTATTTATATAATAATTATCTGCCGACTGCAAATTTTGTTATGGTAAAGCTTATCTATGTTGTCTCATAGTTCCCTGTATATATAAGACACAAACCAAGCCAAAATACCTAAACTTTGTCTGCTTACAATAATGGCGGCTTCCTCTCTCCCACCTTCTTGCTCCGTCAACCTTCACTTCTGCAGGCACAAGCAACTTACTGTCTTCAAGTACCCCAAAATTAGATCCCAAAGCTTTGACGAAGATGGTATTTATATTTATTATGTTTTACTTTTCTTTTTGGTAGTATCTTATGTTTTCCTTTTTTTATCCTTAAATTAGAAAATTATCATTCTCACATGCCATCCCACCTGGTTCTTTTTCTTTTTATTGAACAGATGATCATTTCTTGACTTGCAAGAGGAAGGGGGGAGCCATTGCCAGTGGGGGCGGAGGGCGGGGAGTACAAGGGTACCTCTAGCCTTCGGTGGACCCTCCGCCTCTACTTCTCATTGGATTATTTTTGTTCCATTATGTCTAAATTTTGGATTTTAGGGTTTTTGATTTTTCTATTCATTGTTATTCTTAACTAATTTTCGATTTTGTGGTATGGGTTTCGTATTGTGTACAAGGTAGCTCACACATGATGTGTCTCTCAGATGTTGCCAATGAATCACACTACCACCCCCATTACTGCCTGCAGCTAACAAACCAGAAAGAGATAACACATTGAGCTGGCCAAAGCATAAGTAAAGTCTATACTATCCTTCTAACTAATGCATACATTATACAAAAGTAATTTGGATTGATCGTCCTTTACTAATCTCATTTGATACTTCCCCTCAAGATGAGCTCTTGGTGAATAGATATATCCAAGGTGCTCATCTTGGACAATAAGCTTTGAAAAAATAGAGTTGGAAGTGACTTTGTAATTAGGTTTGCGAGTTGATCCTTTGTAGGGATGTATTGAGGATCCACTATGCCATTGATGATCTTTTCTCCGATGAAGTGACAATCTAGTTCAATGTATTTAGTCCTCTCATAGAACACTGGATTTCCGGACAAATGTAACACTGATTGGTTGTCGTAGAATAAAGACATAGGCTGAGGATGATGAATACCAAAATCAGCAAGCAAGGACAACAACTAATTCACTTTGCAGTAGACACTAGCCATGGATATATACTCTCCTTCTGTAGACCTTTTGGCCATTAGTGATTGTTTCCTTGATTTCCAACTGACCATCGATTTGCCCAAAAATATGCAAAAGACACTAACTTATCTTCTGGTGTCAGCACAACTGGCCCAAACACTATCCACAAAGGCTGTCGGTTGCAAAAAAGATGAAGCTGAGAAAAGAAGGCCTTGACTTGGACTACCCTTTAGATACCTAAGCAATTTATGAGCTGTTTGAAGATGTTTGAGAGCAGGTTTATCCACAAATTGAGATAAAGTATATGCCACAAAACTTATGTCGTTTGGTAAATGTCAAATACAATAGCTTCTTGACCAGTTTTCTGTTTGAAGAGGGATTTGAGAGCAAGTCGTGATCTGTGTGGTTTAATTTATAGTTCATATCCATAGGAGTCAATACTGGTTTAGCTCCTAAGAATCCAAACTCATCAGGAAGATCAAGCACATACTTTTGTTGATTGAGAACAATACTTGTTGAACTATTTTGGTCAACATGTGAATTCCACCAAAATTTTGATGATTAAGAAAACATAGAAGTAGTTTAAGTTAAGCACGTAATTCCTAAGTTATGTACGTAATGTTCCTTTAAAATGGAAATTCGCATGCAACAAACGAACCCGTAAGCGCTTAAGTGATGTTACGCACGTAATCATGCTTTAAGCATGCAAAGAAATAACAAATGATTTACTGGGTGATTCTGGACGATTTGAAGGAAAGTTTATGAACACAACACCTTGGTTAAGCACGTAAGGATTCAATGCATTTTTCTCTGGGTGTCTCTATGGAATTCTTAAGATTGGGATATGCATGCAAGGAGAAAAAGGTGCAACATTGAAATATAGGCTTTACACATGCAATGGTCTGAGAGTTATGCACGTAACGAAGGTGAAGACAAAGTTGCTGACGTACACAATTGCACTTATGCTCCTCGGGATTTTCAATTTCCCTGAGATGTTGATGTAAGCAGAATATTCAAATCCTATGTCAGAAACCCGTTATGCACGCAAGTGTTGAGGATATACACGTAAGATACACAACGGTCAAAATTACTCTAATACTAACATTTTGTTTAAGCACGCAGTGGAAGAGTTAAGCACGCAAGAAAGTGGAATTCTGAGGTTGTGGTTCTTTGAAGATAAAGTTAAGCACGCAAAGTAAGATGTAAGCACGTCCGAAAGTGGCATTTTTTGGTTGTGGATACCTGAAGGAAAGGAGTTATAGAATTAAGCACACAACCAAGGATGCTACTTTTTTAAGACTTTGATGCTTACCAGAATTATGCATGCAACATATGGTTATGCACGTAAGTCACAATGATGTCATGGAAGTACAAAATTGCCAAATGACTCAGAACAACTCTTTTCTCAACACAAATGGCTAAAATTCCCTATGTGAGAAAGTAAGAGAGATACATTGGCTAAGCTTTGGTTTATTGATTTTTGCTTCATTATCTCTTCTCTACTCTTTCATTCTTAACATCAATCTTTAAGCTATTGTATTGCTTTTGTTGAACGAAAGGTGGTTAACATTGGAGTCCCTTTATATTTTGATGATGAACAAAATGGAATTTGATACTTAAGTATTTTGATACATTTTTTATAGGCTCACTCGAGTAACTGAAGTTGTCACTATAGCAATCAAACTGTTCAGAGGCAGGAATCGAAAAGTCACTCGAGTAACATGTCTCCTCACTCAAGAAAAAAAAGTTGCTAGAAAGAAACATCAAGATTCTCTCACTCGAGTAACTCCATGTCTCACTCGAGCTATCAGACTATAGTATCACTCGAGTTATCCATGTGTTTATGCACTCAAGTAAGAAAAGACTTCAATTTAGTAACAAATTGAACCAAAAGAACCAGTGATGAAAAACTTACGCGAGCAATACCATACATCATTCGAGTCATTCAATCAAACATAATGCTTAAAGAAGAACTTCTTACTCGAGTAACAAAGATCCTTTACTCGAGTAATCACATGTAGACAAAAATTTTATACCTAGGATTGACAAATTCAGAGTTTAAATGTTAAAGGTTGGTGGTCCCAACGGTCAGAAAAAGAGCTCACTCGAGTAACATGAAAATCTCACTCAAGTGACATACTTCAGAGGTTATTTTTTCAAGAAATGGTTCACTCGAGCAACAAGGATCACTTAATCAAGTAAAAGGCTCTGACAGAGCATTAAATACAAGGTTTCTCTATCTCACAATGACTACATTCAATATTCCATTTAAGCCCAATATGGAAATTCAAAAGGGGGTGAATTGGATTTAAGTTAGAAATTTAAAAACTTTTGAAAACCTTTTCAACAATTTTTCAAAATCAAAATAGTAACTTTATCCAAGAGACTATCACAACAAATGAACTTAAGATTAATAAAAATATGAAGGGATAGAAGAGACAAGTCCTCGATTTATAGTGGTTTAGTCCTCTTTGACTTACGTCCACTCCTCTAGTTCACTAGAAAGTTTGAATCTACTAAAAACTTCTTCACTTGGGGTGGAGGGAAACCGTTACAGCTCTTATTTTCTCAGGATCATAAGCAACCTCTATAACTTGTTTTTAGCTGGCCAAAATAAGAAAACCAATACCTCTGTTGTTTTTCAAGGAACCAAATAAGCAAACCTATGCTACCCTCCAAGCTTAACACATAAGCTTGATTACAAGTGGATTCCCAAATTTAAAATCACTATCTGACACCAAACCAATAACATAAATGCCAATTAAATCTCAGTTAGTATAATAAATATGAGGAGCTCTAAGAGAGAGAAAATCAATAACCAAACTAGTAAGGCTTGGGCACACTATTGAAAAGTCTATCTTGTCTCTTCTACTCTGGACGACTTTATTTATAAGCAGGTTCTAATAAATAGCCGTTGTAAATTCTAAAGTAGTCGTTGTGAGAAATAGCAATAATTCTGATTTTAGTGACGTCAGTCCATATTACATACATTGATCCTCTTCTACGTGAGTAGTGTATTGGTCCATTAAGATACTACGTGCCTTGCATTCAATCAATGTGCATTGCTTTTGGTCCAATAGCTTCTGTTTGGAAGTATACCAATTGCTACATGCCTTATACCACTGCTTTGTGCTTTGATCATGCCTCTACGTGCTTTGAATCCCGAAGAGCATATAACCATTTTTTTAGTTGCTAAGCTCAACCTCGTCTACATGCTTAGCATCTTTTGCTATGTGCATAAATGGATCACTTCAAAGGTAACTCCTTTAATCTTCTGTGCACCTTTTATTGATATAAAATCTCCCACTGATTTTGTCTCGTAAGTCTTCTTCAGTTTTGATCAAGATCCCATCTACATGCTTTGTATGTCTTACAACGTATGTAGTATGCTTGTGCTTCCAATCCAGAATATGCTTCAGTCATACAACGTGATTTGCACTAAGCACAAAGTGCATAACACGAGCATTCTGGTTTTAAAGTTTGACGTGTGTACGTGCATTACATCTATTATTACGCGCATTACATTTGGTCTATGTGCCTTGTATTGGCTTTTATGCATATAGTATCTGTTCTAGAAAACTCAGAATTCCTTTATCTTGATCAACAGGCATAGTTGTTGGTAGAACGTGCTTTAATCATCATATAACATGCTTTAGAGGGTATATAATGTGTGTTGCTTAAATGTTTCAAATGTTTTGTTAAAATCATCAAAACTTAAAAAGAATTTACATGTTGACAAAACTTGGTTCAACATTCTCCCCCTTTTTGATAGTGACAAAACATTGAAAGAGTTTGCAATCTCATTCAATCAATGCACCTGTTATAAATAGTCTTGGAAACAACAATTGAAAAATTGTGATCAAGGCTTTCGAACCTTGTCTTTTCTTTTATCTAAAAAACAAATTAATATTTCTTTTAAGTACAAATGTAGGACAATTTTAGCACAATTAACAGGTCAAACTCTTGAATAATTTTTTGTCCCTTTTTGTCAACAATCAAAAGTGAGGCAGAAAGAGTTAAGATAGACACTGAGTATTCCATTAAATAACACTAAAAAGATACAGTTAGAAGATCGCATGGACAAAGTATATAGAAATATGCACAATATGCAGTGATGTATGCATGAAAAAATATGGATCATGTGACTATGAAGATCATTGTGTGGAGGTTGAAGGTTATGGAGTTGGATCATTTAAGTTCAGATGTGGTGGTTCATTAAGGAATTCTAGTGCCACATCTAGCATCATAATGTGCGAGACTCGTTGAATGATTTCTTCCACACAAACAGTTGTGCATCGTCTAACAGATGTAATAGTAGGCTCTTAATTTTATTCAAATTGGCCAAGTCTATGATAATCTTAGTGACTTTGTCACCTTGTTCCTCTTCTAAGTCATATAAATCAACAATTTCGGGACTTTGAAGCCCATAAATTGGGGGATCAGTGTGGTCTTTGTGGTCAGAATCAGACTTTGATGTGGAACTCTTCATCAGTGTTCTGTTGAGCTCTTTAAGCACTTTTCTCCTTATTTCGTAAACCTTTTCATTCTCAATGTCTACCTGAGTTTTTGATCTTGAAGTTGAAGGTATTTCAGATGGAATTTCACTTGGCAATATAGTTTCAGCCTCAAATTTTTTCTTACTTTTTTCCTTCTGCTCAGTCTCAACTTTAATAGGCATTTTCGTCAAGCTAGGCTCAGTCTTAGCTTCAATTGTCTGTTTAGTTTCACCCTCAATTTCAACAACATTTTTAGTGGCTAGATTAGTCTCCTTTTCAACTACTCATTGTTTGCTTCTTTTTCAATCTCTATTTCATGTTCTACTTGATGGCTTTGAGAACAAGATGTAATGTCAAAGACTGGGGCATTGAGTCAGCATCCTTTTCGGCGTTAAGATTCTCCAACAATCGATGATTAACTTGAAGCAAGTTGATCACAAGCTCAAAGCTGGCTCTAGTTTTAGCTTGAAATGCCTCATATGCCACTTTAAATTCCAGAAAGTCATGCCTCAATTCATCAAGGTGACTGATTCTAGCAAAGGTTTCCTCTGCTCATTGTGAACCTTCATTTATCTCTGGTTCAACTCTGTGTAATGCTTTGGCTTCACCTTATTCCTCATGCCTTTTTGGCAACTTTATCTTTTCTTCCCAGGCTTTCCTCAAAAATACCATTTCATATGGCTTTGGCATACACTTCGCATCCCTTTTGTGGAACATAACGTCTCATTCTCTTAAATATGGCTGGAAAACATAACCTCTATCAATGGTTCTATATAACTTCATCGCTCAATGATTCACTTCGAATTTTTCTCAATTCAAGCACTTGGACTGACTCAAATCCATTCAAATTTACCTTAAAATGCTGAAAGATTTTAGTAAGATGACTTCTGAAGGGCATGCTCTTAACCCATTGTCTGTTCTTGACTGAAAAAGTTGGAAAATTGAAATTTCTTTATCTTTTCAAGCATCCAATTGATCACAACCCAAGAAAAATTCGCTATTCATCCGTTCATGAGCAAATACACTATGATTTCATCTTGATTTGTCAATAGCGATTGAGTGTGAGACTTTGGTTGAAGAATTTTTGTGAAAGCCAAGTGAACCATCTCTCGTTTGGCTCCAAAGTCATTCTGATCTAGAGACTTTTCTTTTGGTTCAATTCTTACCACTCCAGAATTTGCAAACAAATAAGTCCTTATCACATTTGTATCAACTACAATTTTGTTTGTATCATCATCAATAAACTCCTTTAATCCCTTGTGTATCTTATCTATAAAATATCCTTTGGCAATCAGAACAAGTCATCCGACAAATCCCCATTGATTAGCATTTCTACACCATTTACCTTGCTCGAAACACCAATGTCACCAAAACCAAGAACATCATCAGCATCCCTGTTTTCCCACGACTTGGCATTGACATAAAATTCACTGACTAATTCTGGATAATAATATAAAGCTTCTACATAAAAATATCTTAGTCCAAATTTTCAAAACTCCTCCTCTATGTCGAAACAACCTTTCTTTAATGACTGAAAATCCAGAATTCTAGCATTTGAGAGATCAATTCTTTGTAACTTCTTAAGTAATATAGCAGCATTCGGGTCTACAATCCTATCTGAGTCAAATTCTTCTTCAATTACTATCCATTTCTACTTCTTAAACTTTTTGGAAGGAGGGGAAACTAGAATACCCGATATTGTGAATACCAATTGTTCCCTTGCACTTCTTGGCCTCTTCATGCCCTTAGAAGACTCTCATTGTTAGTTTTTATTCTTTAGATCATGAGCCATCTTCGTTCTAGTCTCAGATTTCTTCTTTGGTGCCATTATAACAGTCACTGCCATGTGAGTGAACTGGGGTTCAAGGTGCATTAGGGTTTTGAGAGATTTCGGAAATTAGAGAGTGTTTTTCGAGTTTGAGAGTATTTGGGTTTGGATTTCTGAAGAAAAAAAAAATTGAATTTGAGAGAAAGCCTTGACGGGAGCAAAAATTTGGCTTTTGAATTTGGAAATTTTAAGTCAGAGGGAACAATGTGAATTTGGGTTTTTATTTGGGTAAAAAAACGTACATGTGTCAGAGAACATACTGCGTACATTGATAATAAGTCTTTGAATACCTACATACTTAGCATATCCACCTACGTCCACAGACGAGGCTTTAAAAGTTTTGGGTGAAACCGTTTGAAAGGGCGTTAAGCTCTACGTACCTTACACTAGATTTGTTGGAATTCATAAATGATTTATGAAATTCACAAGGATATAACGCAGTGGAAATAACAAAAATTTTATCCTAGAATTCCACCAAGGATCCATGCACATCAACATACACGAGTAGGGTTAGTGAATTTACCTTAAATCCAAGTTCAAATGACTGACTGAATTGAGTATTGATGTTGCTTTTAGTCAAGGTCGAATCCCCTATCTCTCACGTTGCCTTTGCGCGAACTTGTCTAAAGGTATCCATACGAACGAACTTTGGAGAATTGGCTTTGTGTACTAGCACCAAGAATCTCTATTCTATTTTTCTAACAAATAATTTTCTCTCCTTTAATTATGGCACACAAATTTGGCCAAGCCATGAAGAATATGACAAGGGTGTGCTCCTATTTATAGGCATATGAAAAACCCTAAATAGGTACACTAGGGTTAGCCTTTCTTGTCCCACAAGAATAAGTTCTTCCTAATTAATCATGTGCACTAATTAGGGTTCTTCCTAATTAATCATGTGCATTAATTAGGACTCTTCATAATTAATCATGTGCACTTATTAAAGCTCCTGAAAAATAGGAGTGTGCAGAATTTTTCCTAAAAAATAGGAGTGTATGCCAAAATTCATCATGGGTTTATTAATGTTATTGGACTTATAATTACATGATGCACTATCATTAAATAAATGACTCTCTTATTAAAATATATGGGCCGAATTTATTATATTTTAGATAATAACATGTCCACAAAATATTTAACTTAATAAGATGTAATTTATAACAAAAACTCATTACATTAATGGATTATATCTTATATCATATCTAAGATATTAATCACAAAACTCTTAATTATTAATATTAATCAAATTAATTATCTCAATAATTCAAATACCACAAGAGAGAATATTTGTAATCAAATCCAATTCGTTCTAGTTTGTGACCCAATAGGCCCATTTGAAATTGGCAATGAGTTTTGTCCCAAACCCTTCAAGCCCAAAGTCCATAAGCGGTATCTAGTAATACATTACGACAACCAAAAATTGAATGGCGTCAGATATCCGAGTTAACCTTTCACAGTTTGATATTTAGTCATTTTGTCTCATGGTATCTTATTTAAGCATAGGGCATGGTCACATGTCAATCTTATATAGGTTAACCTATTTTTTGATCCCAAGTAGATTGATATAACAAATGACATTGATAACCCTTTATCAATTCATTCTAGTATGCATACATTCTATCAATTCTACTCATCAAGTGACCTAGAGATATCACTCTTCTTAAGAGAAACAAATTTGTTACTCTCAATATCACTCATCTACAAGATTCATGACATATCCAATCATAGCCTTTATTGTTACCATGTTATAGATAATGTTTGACTAAGTCAAAACATGCGATTCATCAAGTAGGAATCTATATTGAGTTTCGGTCAGAGGACTCAAACATCACCACTTCATGAAAGCTACTTGTGACATTATTCCATTAAGTGCTTTCATAGCGGGTCAGTCCAATACATGTTCCCCAACATGCATCTATGTTCTAAGTGACATCCCATGTCTATAATCAGTAAAACGTGACTATCCTCTCAACAACATACTAACCTTATTTTATTATCATTCTCATGATAATAATCGATTAGGGAAATTTAGAATAGTATTCTATTTACCTTATTGTCTTACTATCGAGTCACATACTTGATGACATAAGGAAGAATAAACTATTCATGGAGTATTTTATCTACATAAAATATATAATATTTCAAAGATATGAAATGAAATGCATCTTTATTGAATGATAAAGAGAATGACAATGTACATAACTAATTGCACGAGGGCACTAAAACTAACAAGATTTTACGCTCATAGAAGAGACAAAAATGGCATCTACATACCTTCTTCCAATCTAAGTACTTAGATCCATTCTTCTTATTGGACATAATGCTCATAGACCATTTTACATGAGCCATTCTACATACCTTGTACACCTTTCTACATCTATAGATTCACAAACTTTTGAGCCTTTAAAACTGCTTTACATGCTACGTACTTTATTCCCAATATAACATCGTTAGAGCGATTATACTTGATACTCAGAAATCTGATGAAAGCTCGACAATGTGTGTTGCACTTCTCTAACGTGCATAGAATAAGTTCAAAAAAACTTCAGTGTTCAGCCTCAAAGATCAATGTGCTTACTACTTGATCCAACGTGTGTAGCATAGTTCCAAACTTAATCCAATAGATTGCCATGAAATACAATTTACTTTATACTTCTTCTACCACACTTTACTTCCAGAACTTATGCACTCAGATGTGAATTAGTCAACACTAACGTGTGTTATATCTAGCTTAATGCGCGTAGTAGGAATGCATAACCAACACTTAACAACAAACTTAATCCCTTCAACCTTAGTGATTTCATTTGACACATGGATCACTTTAATATATATGTATGAATGAATGCAAATAAGTACAAAATAACACAAATATAATCACTTTAATGTATATGTATGAATGAATGCAAATGACCACAAAATAACACAGATATAATCAATCAAAAAGCATTCAAATCACACATGCCTATATGTTTACGAATAGAAACAAAAGATTTCTCATTAAGGGGTTTTGTCGAAATATCAGCAAACAGATCATTTGTAGGAACAAATTCGAGTTCAATGTCTCCCTTGAGAACATGATCATGGATAAAATGATATTTTATATCTATATGCTTAGTCCTAGAGTGCTGAATTGGGTTTTTAGAAATGTTAATGGAACTAGTGTTATCACACTTAATTGAAACCGTTGAAAACACAATTCCAAAGTGAAAAAACTATTGCTTAATCCACAAAAATTTTGGCTACACAACTGTCAGCTGCTACATATTTAGATTCAGCAGTAGATAGTGCAACACAATTTTGCTTCTTCGAGAACCAAGACACTAGTGAATTGCCTAAGAATTGGCAAGTACCCGAAGTGCTCTTTCGATCTAATTGGCTTCTTGCATGATCAATATCACTATAGCCAACTAAATCAAAGCAATCATTTTTTGGATACCACAAGCCTACATTCTTAGGACCAACTAAATATATGAAAATGCTTTTAACAGCACTAAAATGAGATTATTTTGGACAAGACCAAAAACATGCAAAAAGACAAACACTAAACATGATATATAGTCTACTGGTAGTAAGATAAAGGAGAGATCCAATTATTCTTCTGTATAAATTTTCCTCTACTCTTTTGTCTTGCTCATCCTAGGTGAGTTTTGTGTAGTGCTCATAGGAGTTGGTGAAAGGTTGGCATTTTCCATTCC
Source organism: Flueggea neowawraea (assembly GCA_948243855.1). NCBI lineage: Eukaryota > Viridiplantae > Streptophyta > Magnoliopsida > Malpighiales > Phyllanthaceae > Flueggea > Flueggea neowawraea. Next base: position 1,436 of record CAODLS010681554.1, on the reverse strand, counting down.
ATACTTCTTAAGCATATCACTAATATACTTACTTTGATTTATGAAAGTGCCTTCCTTTAGTTGCTTGATTTGTAGTCTGAGAAAATGATTTAGCTCTCCCATCATGCTCATCTTAAACTCCTTTTTGTATTAACTTGGAAAACTCATCACATAAGGGTTTATTAATAGCACCAAATTGTTGCAATTTGCGAGTCGTTTATGACATTCATAAGTAAATAGCACAGTAGAAATAAAAAAAGTTTTAAGCCCTGAATTCCACTAAGGACCCATGCATATCAACATATACGATTAGGGTTAGTAGATTTATCTTAAATCCAAAGCTTGAATGTTTGCTCCTATGAGGTATTGGTGTAGCTTTTAGTATTAAAACTCAAGCCACCCTTTTGCTCACGTTGTCTTTTTGCGAATGTGTCACAAACGAACCTTCCTTGGATTGGTGGAGTGTACTAGCACTCTTTTAGAATCTCTATTCTAAAAGCTCACAAATAATTGTTTCCTCTTTGTTTGTGGCACTCACTAATTTGGCTTTGGCTTGAAAAGAATGGAAAGGAGTGCACCCTATTTATAGGCATATGAGGAGACATAAATAAGTTCATAAAGCAATCTGAAATTCCCCTCCTTGTCCTCTAAGAATTCGGCCCTCATCCTATTCAATCAATAGAGTGTCAAATTTCCTACCTAGTTGTAAGAATTGTTCCCTAGTCCAATCATTGATGTATACTGTCATTTAATTATTTAATAAAGAGGCATTTCATTTCTATGAAATATTATATGTTTTATGAAGATAAAACTCCATAAATGGTTTATTCTTCCTTATGTCATCAAGTGTGTAACTTGATAGTAAAACCATAAAGATAAAAGGAACAATATTCTAAATATCCCTAATCGATTATTATCATGGGAATGATAATGAATTAAGGTTAGTATGTTGCTAAGTGGATAATCACGTTTTACAGATTATGGATATGAGATATCAACTTAAAACATAGATACATGTTGGGGAACATGTATAGGACTGGCCCACTATGAAAGCACTTCATGGATTGTTGTCACAATGTAGCTTTCAAGCAGTGGTGATGTTTGAGTCCTCTGACTGAAACTCATTATCGACTCCTACATAAGGAATCGCATGTTTTGACTTAGTCAAACGTTATCCGTAATAGGGTAATAATAAAATCTATAATTTGACTTGTCATGAATCATATAGAGGAGTGATAGTGAGAGTGATGGATTTGTTCCTCTTATGAAGAGTGATATCTCTTGGTCACTTGATGAGTAGGATTGATGGAATGTATGCATACTCGAATGAATTGATAAAGGGGTATATCAATGTCATTTGTTATATCAATCTACTTGAGATCAAGAAATATGCTCAGCAATATAAGGTTAACATGTGACAATGCCTTATGCTTAGATGAGATATCGTGTGACAAAAG
>CAODLS010681431.1:0-11431 GCA_948243855.1 Flueggea neowawraea | reverse complement strand
GGGCTCAACAAGAAAACAGTTACACACTTGCTTTTGCGGGATCAACAAGCAAACCGAATCCCCAGTTTTTGCGAGCTCAAATAGAAAATTGTGACCACTTGCTTTCGGGACAAAACAAACAAAGCAAACCTCTAGTTTTTGAGCAAACCGAACCACTATTTTTTGCGGGCTTAACTAGCAAACTGTAACACTAGTTTTCTAAGGCTCACTAACAACCACTCTTGTTTTTCTAAGGCTCAACAAAGAAACCTATCTACTTCAAACAAATAACCTTGCTTGTTACAAGATTCAACCAAAGATGTAGGAAATATAAAGATCACACAAACCCAAAATGTGATAACAAGTAAAAAAGCTCAATATGGGTAATAAAGGTAGAGAAGAGAGATAAAGTGAATAACAAGTCTTAGCAAATGTATCTCTTACTTCTCTTCTGTTTTGGGACGTCTATTTATAGCTATTTTTCAAAATATAATCGTTGGAGCCTCGAAGTAGCCGTTGTAAGATAAAACAAATTCTGTTCGGTAATAACCTAACTGTCTTCTACGTGCGTAACCACCATCTACGTGCATAGTACCCCGTCTCATTTGAGTTCTGCTTACATTGATAACATGTCTACATGCATTATAAGAACTCCAGTGGTCTCGGTTTTATGTGGATCAACATCTACGTACTTTGCATTTCTACTGCGTGCATTGATCTTGAGTTGGGTGTGCATTAAGCCATGTTCTACGTGCATTGCACTTTGTGCTGTGTGCATAGACGTTCAAGATTGTATCTCTGATCTACACGTGTCAACATTTGTCAGGGAATATTTGAATTTAAATTCTCGATGAGTGTCTTGGCTTTGTCAATTTGTTCAGCTCATCTTGTTTACGTGCTTAGCATGAGCAACTGCGTGCGTAGAACTGGACAATTTGACAAAGCCAAGAGCCTCATTCAAGCCACATTATATGTAAAAGTCTCGAACAATTGTTCAAATAAGATGTTGAAATTAAATTAGAATTATTATCTAAATTAAAAAATAATTTAAGTAACATAAAAATTACCATGTAAGTGGTAAATTAAAGTAAAAAAGGCTAAATATGCCCTAAAAAGTTTTATTAGTTTTATAATAAGGTAATCCATACCATTCTTTTGATTTTTTTTTATAGAGTACAATCAGTTGGAGAATTAAAACAACAATTGTGGACCAACATGCTATGTAATGTTGGTAAGCCGTTCTTTGAATATAAATACCCAAAAGAATGAATCCCTTGCAGGCTAATTAATAAATTAAAGAAGCTACGTGAGTGAAATGTGATTAACAGCAAGTGCTGTGCCTAAAAATTTTAGGAAGTACAGGCAAAATAACGATAAAAAGGGAGCAACGAATTTCTTGATTAAGAACACAACATTCAAAGTAAGATATTAGAGGGAATTTTGGTAGTCCACGCAAGGAAAAGAAAATATGTAAATCACCATCCATACTTGGCGTGTGTTTCAGCTTTAGTAAGAAAGCCTTTGGCTCGCCGCTCCGCCAGTTCCATCTCCTTGTGCTTCATATCAAAGTACAAAGATCCAATCTGATGCTTTCTCTTGTGAAGTTTGGAAGGCTTCCCCTTGTTCGAAACAGGCTGCACGGAAAATATAATTAAAAATCACAAATAAAATGGAAAATTAATACATACAAGTTTAAGAAAGTTCCGTAAATTAGTCATATTGTGATAAACAGGAAAAAAAATCATCCAAATATACCTACAGTGACAGTTCTCATTATGTCCATAAACAACAATATAACAAAGAATTATTTCTTTCTTTCAAACAGGTAATTGACAACATTTGCAAAAGCTGGATCCAATCCAATAAAAGAAAAACAACAAAGACCATAAAGTTTTCAGGTGCAATGACAAACTTGTTCTAATTCTTGCTTATCCACATGTTTGTTTTCTTTTTCTTCTCCTTTTTATCCTTTTGCAATATATAAGCAAACAAAATATTCCTTCATAGAGGCAAAGGAAGGTGCAATCTCCGCAAGCTCCATGGAAATTTAAGGCAAAACTCATTCTCCTAGCAAGAAACCCTAAATATGGAAAATGGAAAACATCTTTCAGAACCCTGAAAGATTGTTGTACCTTCTTTCACTTTAAATCTCTTAAAAATTGCAATTACTTCCCACACTCTCCTGTCCTGATATTTTTTTGTTTTTGCAAATGAACAAAATAAGCTCTCACCTTAACTTTATAGCACCATCCTCACTCATCACCACTAAATTTTTGCTTACAGTAAACTGAACAGAGAAGATCTGCTCCTCTAGAACTAAGTTTGATCGCAAACTTACAGCTATCCTCAACTGGATAGCAATACTGTAAACCTCTTGTAAGTCTCTATTGTTTTGCTGAGCCGGGATTCTTTATAGAGCACTCATGACATTAAAGCATCCTTTTCACAAATAATTGATGATGCCACCCCAATATACTTGTATGCATAGTTTCCTTTCAACCTCAACCTAAACTGCATCAGCATAATTTTACCTCGCATGTCAACCAAGACCAATAAAAATCTTTTTAAGCAATTCTTACATGAACTACACCAACTCTGCAAAGTTGCTATCCACTGCAAAGAAATCTATGATGCTGAGTTTAAATGGTGTGATATTGATTCATAGCGTAACAACCATTGGCCGTTAATCATTTGAATACCTTATGTGACATAAGTCGAGATCAATCATAATCCTAATTTCTTGCTCACAACATTACCAAATACATCCACTATTGAATTGCATACGACAAAATAAGGTAAATTTATGCTTCCCATAATTGGTCATGTCAACAACTACTGCCACATGTAAAGTTAATGATTTCTAAAGGAATAAAGTGAAAAACAATGACTAATTAAAAGGACAGATAAAACAACAAAACTCTTAGTAGCCTAAAGAATTGAAGAAATTAATTTCTCTCTTAGTTTAAAACTAAAGAAAACTAATCAGCAAAGAGGATACAATCAATTGACAGTAATTTTGTTTCTCCTCTTCCTCAAAAGTCCATTGTTACAATATTTTGCTCCACCAAACTAACAAGTAACAAAGGACAGTTATGTAATAAAGTGAAAAAAAAAATGATAGGCAATTTTTCACAGAGCTAATAATTGACACACAACCATGTGGGTCGTGAATGCAAAAGCAATGATTATTCTGTAAAAAATAAATAAGAAAAGCAGAATCTTTTAAACTAAAAATTATTTGGTGGATAAAGATTATTTTTTCCAAAAGAAAAAGAAGAAAAAGTCCAATTTTCTATAAAACAGAATCTGCTCCTTCAATCAGAAGATTCTCATACACAAAATAGATATTGAAGATGAAACATGAACATCAAATATATTTTATCATCTTCCTCCACATGATTAAATATTTGATTTTAAAAAATAACATAAAATAAAATTTTTATCCACCAAAGGTGCTTTATAAATCCAAATAATGAATATTATCTTTTCATGCACAAAAACAGCTCCAAATTCCAAGAGTTATGGCTAAGCTTAATGCAGAAGCCCGAAAACTAGCAAACAAGATGAAGCGACCTTCATACTCCACACAGAATAATAGATTAACACAACAAAAAGTGGTAGCACAATTACGTATAACTTATCTCAAGCAAGAACTAGAATAGAATCAAAATTTGGAAAAAGAAAAACGTACTCCACTTGATTGATTATTTGACTTCAACTATAAAACATAAAATAATTTTTTTATTCACAACTGTATTCAAAACCTTGCAAGCCCTCTCAAGACAGGTTCAAAGAGAAGCCATCATCTTCCAAAATGCTCTTCCAAGCAGCACAACTTACTTGGGACAGTGTATTCACACAGTGGTCTAATAAAAGATGGAACCATGATTTTATGTTAAAACCTTCGCAATACTTCATAAACTACATTTTCCAACAGGACAATGAATTTGCACTAGCAAGTCACAAGATCAAAATGCAAATTCTCTTATAAAACTGAAACATGAAACTATGACATAATCACATTATGCTTGACCTTGTTGCCACATGCAAATCGAGCAAGTCAGCAGACATATTGACAGAGTATTGCAACCAAGCAGATTAACGACAGTGATAGATTAATCTCCCAACAAAATTTCTCATCTTACTAATCCACTAAAAGGTACTTTATAAATTGAAATGATGATATCCATTTATCTTTCCATGCACAACAAACCCAAATTCCAAAACCCATGGCTAATTTTAAACTCAGAAGCCCAAAAACTAGAAAACAAGTTGAGGCAACCTTCATAATCCGCAAAAAACAATTAATTAATACAACAAAAATCGTAGCTCAATTACATATAATAGTCATCTCAAGCAACAGTTAGAATAACCTAAACATCTGCAAAGAAAAAACGTGAATTAAAGAAAAGGCATGAAGTGAAAAAATACCTTATAAGATGGTCCAAAAGCAATCCCAGTTAACTTGACCTGGTCCTCTCTGGGACGATCCTTCATCAGCTCATCCTGCTTCACCTCCACAATCTCTGTTGGAATCTCATTCCTCCCTCTCTTCCCACGCGCTCTAAGTGCGCCTTCACCTGCCCCCGCCCCTGTTGCCTCGGCCATCACTGCCCCTGACCCTTCACCCCAATTACTACTCTCGTACTGCCCGTATTCACTGTAGTTCCCGTGACCCTCATAACTCGCATAGCCTCCATAACTCCCACCAACTCCACCACTAGCATTCGGATCAGTCTCGAACCCATGGCTTCCGTAATGTGCATAATTACCCTCTTCACCAGGAACGCCAGATTCGTAATTCAAGTAACTAGCATCATAAATTCCATAGTTCACTGAATTTTGATCAACCGGAGGTTCAATTACTTGTTCAGAATCGGCGGAGCTTGAACCGGTGGGCGCCTCAGTTTCAACAATTGATCTTCGACCGGAACCCGCAGCAGACGGTATAACACCCAACGTGGAGGAATTTTTAGGGGCAGGAATGCTGGACAAGAACGACTTCACCGACGAAGAAGAATGCAATGGTTCAGATTCCCGGCGTTGTTTTTGGTCTTCTTCCTCTTCATCATCGTCTTCCTCGTGGAAATTGGGAGGTTTAAGGTAGGGAGGTGGCTTAAATTGAATAACCCTTTTCGGTTGGGGGAGAGAGGAATTAGAATTCGATTTGGGTTGAGGGAGAGAGGAAAAAAGAGACGAAGAAGACTTAACAGAATCTTCAACTGCACTAGTAGTGGTATCGTTATTCACATCGCGATGAGTATAGGGTTTGGAGGGTTGATGTTGTGGTTGCTGTTTGGGTTGTGGAAGGGAAGAGAAGAGAGAAGCTGCTTTCGGTGGTGGAAGTGAAGAGAGGAAGGAGGCGGAACTCTGATTATGCGTCTCTTCTTCTTCTTCGCCTGAGGAGGCATAGTTGGCTAGTAATGAATCCATAGAGTGGACAATTAGAGAAAAGACAGAATGCGAGAGACCGGCTTTCTGTACACCACTATGAACCTAACCCCCTCTAGGAATGGCAAAAGAAAAATCACGAAGCCGCAGGGTCGAACCCGACCGACTGAACTGGGCGATTTTTTCAACATTTGACCGGTTTTGGATCGGGTCCGGAGATAATCAAAAATTAAAATTATTGACGACGGAACAGCATCGTTATTTAATATATCCGTTTTACTTGGTCTCGAATTTGACCCAATATATATACGTACTGACAGTTTTTATTACTAACTTTCAACGTGCGTACATTGTACGTGATATATTTTTTATTAAATTATTTAATAAAATTATAATTTTATTTAATCTAATTTAATTGTATTAAATTTGATTTAAAAATTATATCTATATATCAGAAAGTATTATTAAACCTCGTAATTAAAATTTTTATTGTTATTCTCTTATAAATATAACTGATAAATAAAACATTTAAAATTTTTGAATCGGTTGGATCTAAAAAAATAATGTTTTTTAACAACTTGATAAAAATTAAATAAAATTTGTGTTAAATTAGATAAATTAATTTATCAGATAAATAGAATTAGATTAATCTGATAATAATTTTAATCCCTTTTTTTATTTTTTAGTGAGATAATCTAATATTATTTTTAAAATTTAAAATTTTATTATATACTTTCATATTGAAATAATCCCAACAAAGTATAAACTCAAAAGAAGATAACTATTAATGTTAAAGATGATTATAAACAATACTAAGATAATTATAAACTTAAAGAAATAATAATTTTTAAAATTTAAACTCAAATCAATGCAAAGTCTATTTTGTCTTAATTTATGATAACATAGTCTTTTGGAACAAATATAATTTTATAATTTTTGATATAATTTTATTTATGCAAATAGATATAGTTCTCGTTTTTGAAATAAATATAATTTAGTTTACATCAATATAGTTATTTTGTTATTTTTTTTGAATATATTTAGAATTTTACAGTTAAAGAAATATATTTTAAATGATTTTACAATCTTATATGTGATTATATTAATTGATTTCTACTAATTGAAAATTATTAATGGGTATGCACTTTAAAATTATTTACACTTTGAATTAGTATTCAATTTGAATTGTTTTATTCAAATTTATTATTCAATTTTATGAATTTTCAATTTATTATCTGTCCATAAAAAAGCAATTTGAAAAAAAAAATTGAAATAAAGTTCTGCTGATTTGAAAGAAAGAAAGAAAAAAAAAAGAATGAAATGAATTGTATTGCATGGATGCTTGCCGTTATGAACCAATCAAAAAAAAGATTTGGGGGGGACCACAAAACGGCAGGACACCACAAAACGTTTTGAGTTCTTTTTTTTTTTTAAGAACACAAAACGGCAGCACTTGTTTTCTGCCCATTTTTTTGGACATAACCCGGCAACTCTTCTCCATTTTGTCACGTCTCTCTCACTCAAGGTTCACTTCTCTCTCAACAATCAGTGCTCTCTCTCCCTCTCTTGCTTCCATTCATTTTTCTTTGCACAATCCAAGGTAAAAATCTCTCTCTCTTCTTTTTTTTTTTCTTCATTATAATGGAAGAGTAGTTGGGTTTTGTTTGGGTTGAAGTGTGTAACGGGTTGGAGTGTAGGTACAGATTTTTGCTTGGTTTTGGTTAAATGTGGGTTAGATTTTGATTGATTATGTTATATTAGCGTTGGTAAGGCATAATTTGAGTTTGGGTTTTGTTTGGATTGGGTTAAATGTAGAGTTTTGTGCTAGGGTTTGGTTAGTGACAGTTTGAGTATCTGATCCAAAATTTATACTTGTTTTGGGTGAATTAATGATGGTTAATGGATGGATTATGTTGGAATGAGATTGGAATGCATAGAATAAACTTGGTTTTGGAATTTTGAATTTGTTCTTCAATGGGTTATGTTGAATCCGAATCTTTGATGGAGTTTTGTTAGATTGGTGATAAATTTTAGTTGGTTCTTGATGGATTTTAATGGAATTAATCAAGAATTAAATGTTGGGTTTTAGAGATTAAAGAAAGTTGGTAATTGTAGGAATTTATTTGGGTGAATTAATTTTTGGTTTTGATAATTTATTGAATTTTGGTGAAATTGATGAATGATTATTATTAATAAAAATGTTTGGGTGATAGTTTAAGTGATTTGGAAGTGTGGGTGTTGGTTTGGAAAGAATTTGTTGGTTGAATCGAGAAAAGTACCAATTAGAAAAATTTTCACCATAGGAACGAAAATTGATATTTTGTATGTTTAGGGTCGATAATGCAATTTTTGAATATATATATATTGAGGTTTGATTTGATAATAGAGATATTCATGGACTGTTTGGCAAATTTTGAAAAATTCAAGGACTGAGCTGTAATATTACACCGACGTTCGATTTTCGAAGTGAGCATTAAGTTTTTGATCGAAATAGGATTTCTAATCATCGTCGGGGTTTAGGTGTGCATGTGCATTCACACATTTTGTAGCTGCAACAGTTACCATGTCTGACATCTGTTATGGTAAATTTTGTATTCAGTTTAGCTCGATTTTCGAGGCGATCAACCATTGACGAGTAGATTGCGACTGGATTATTAGCTCGACATCCAGGTGAATTGATAACTTATTCAGACACATAGTGTAAAAACCTCGCCTTTTTCGATTAGAATTTATGTAGCTTCCGTTCAATTTTGATTTGGTTCTTGGATGATTCCGATATTGTTTTAGTGTTTGATGATGTTGATTAAATGTTTGAAGGTGTTTTATGATGATAAATATGTATGGTTGAGTGTTGTTAAGCCTTAGAAATTGTTCGACGCGTGTTGAAAGTGAGAGACATCAATTATGAGAATTGAAGTGCTGAAGACGTACGTTGTGATTTCTGAAAACATACATTTCCTGGATGTCAAGACGTAAGTTGCACTTATACAAGACGTACGTTATCTGGTGGCGTAGATGATCAACGCACGTTGTCAATATTCGACGTACAACGTGATGTGTTTTATGCAATTCGAGACTACTGGAAGCTATATGATATACATCTTGACTTTGGGGACGTACGTTGTGATGGTCCAAGACGTGCGTTATGCATAAAATGACGTGCGTTGCCTTTAAAATTATTGAAACGGTGCGTTTTGATCTGTAACTCTTTAAAACGCCTAAAAAACCAACCCTTCATCATTTTTACTCTATTTTCCACCCCAAATCTCTCTCAAATCGTCTGAAACTCTTCCTCATTGTCCCCCAATCATTTCTAATCTTTTTCTAAGGTAAGATTACATATTTTTCTTGGTTTTTAACTCATTTTCATGCCTTGATTTTTGGATTTCTCTTTTTGGCTGAATTTCTTTAGGTTTCTAATTTTTGAATGATTTTTGTTGTAATAAGGTTAGAGAATGTTAGAATAGGTTAGATGGGACTTGAATGAACATGATTCAAGTCTTGAACCAAGAGATTTGGTGAGTTTTTGGAGGAACTAGAGTTAGGCTTGATTTTGATGATTTTTGGGACGATTCTGAGTTTGTTTGATGGAATTGTTGGTTGATTTACATCCTTAAGATTGTTTTGAGGCAATGTGGGCCAATAAGAACATTGGGTATCGATCAGAATGTGATTTTGGTATTTTTTAGAAAATAACTTTATGATTAGCTAGTTTTGTAAATTTTGAAAAAGTTCAAGTTAGATTTGTAATTTTTGGAAAGTTATAGATAAATTTGTAGTTTTTAAAAATAAGGGTTTAGATTTGTAATTTTTAGAAAGTTGAGGTCTAAATTTGTAATTTTAGAAAAGTTTGGGTCTGACTGTATTTTCGCGTAGATTTTGAATTTCGGGGTTTTTGAGTTAGATCTTCGAATGAAATAGGTTTTTCGTCGTCGGGCGAGTGTTTGCGTCTACATTTGCATATCATGCATTCGGTACCGCCACAATACCAATATTTCTTTTTGATAATTGTTGTGCCTGTATTTGTTTCAGCTTCCTGTTCCTACCAGCACGATCAACCACCTGCTAGTGGTGTTTGACTGGATCCTTAGCATCAGATACCAGGTGAGTGAAATGACAGGTTCAGACACATAGGTTGTGTCTTCAAACTCTGTATAGTTTTTGTTGTATTTAGCTTTGATTTGAAATTGGATTAATAATTATTTGGCTAATTAATAATCGAGCTGATGTGATTATTAATACCCAATCTTTGTTCTGATATCTAATATTTATATATTGGCATATATATGTATATATATACTTCTATAAAAAGGATTAAAATTCTGATCTGCATGGTTGCTTGTGAATATTATTCGTATATAATATTCTAAAATGGGACATCTAGCTATGGGGTACGTAGGCTTTGATATACCAATACTCTGATAAGGCCTAGTTACCAGGGTAAAAAGGGTGACCATGTTTTCGGCCAGATACATGCTATATTTTATCTTGTGACGGAGTCCATTCTCTGATTCTATCTATTCTGGTCCCATAATCTGACTCTGATAAAGATATATATGTTGGTATATGTATATATATATACACTTTTGATACTGTCTGGCTGCATGTTATATGCTCTGTATGCAAAAGTTTTGATCAAAAGTTTTTCTGAAAATCACTATATATGTGGTGTGTATACTGTATGGTATTTACGTATATACGTATGCGACATTTTTAAACTTTTTTCAAAATGGTTTTTATGAGGCATAGAGTCGATCTGGAGTGTCATTTTTTCACTAGGGATTTCTACCCCTTTTTCTCATTTTGTCTATGTTGAACATATTTTACAAGTGATACTTTTGACGCTCAACAACTGTTCGAAATGAAATCTTACCTTTAGGAATGTTTGGAAACCAAGGAGAGGCAATGAGCAAGCAAAAATAATTGATTGTGAGTGAAGAGAGATAAAAATGAGGTGTGAAGGCCGAAGGAATCAGGTTTGGGGTCTATATAGACCCCTGCCCAACAACAATATTGTTTCAGCAGAATGCACGGTTGACTTGAGTTATAAATATTCTAACTCGAGTTAAACAACCCTCATATAACTCGAGTTATTCAAACTCTAACTCGAGTTAAACAATCCCTATATAACTCGAGTTATCCAAACTCTAACTCGAGTTATCCGCTGGTCAATTCAGCTAAGGTAACACAGTATTTTCTCAAACAACTCATTATTCTCGGAGCTCGACAACGTCCAACCTTATAAAATATCATTGTTAAACATATAATCAATACTCCAATTGATCAAGATTGAACTGGGACCAACTAAACACCAAAAAAATTTTCAATTCAGAATCATCACACCCCTAATCATCATATTGAGCATTCAAGATCAAATCATAATCGAACAGGTTGCTACAGAAACTCTAGTCCAAAACAAACGGGGTATTACATACTTTCCCCCTAAAAAAGAATTCGTCCTCGAATTCCGAGACAAACAAATCCAAGATAAGATCAACCCTAGACTCGGTGTCTGTTGAGGGGACTACTGAGTTGGTTTTCTTTTAGAGGTCTAAATTTGTATGTCTAGAGTGGTAATGCACTATGCTACCAAAGGTAGTATTAGTGCAGTTAGCTCTGACTTAGTGCTTGGAAATTCGGGGACGAATTTCATTTGAGGAGGAGTATGTAATATTCCGCTCATTTCTGTCAAGGAATACTATAGCTTTCTAGCTAGGTCCGATTTGATCTTGAGGATAATCAGACATATTTCTAGGGATTAAGTGTCATCGAATCTCGAGGGAGGTCCAATGCGCATTGGAAAATGTGATATGTCGAGTATGTGACTTGAGAGAGTAACGTGCGTATGACGTACATTATCGAGTGAGGAAGACGTACGTTATCTAGAAAATAGCATGATATATGTTGTAGAGATACGGCGTATGTTATCTGGGATACGAGGATGATCAACTTACGTTGCCATGGTAAGACATATGTTGGGTTGTGTTTCTTCGAATCTGAGGCTACTGGATGCTTCACGACGTACGTTGTGAGGTATAACGTACATTTTGCGCCATCACAA
>CAODLS010681282.1:0-16315 GCA_948243855.1 Flueggea neowawraea | reverse complement strand
CACTTATTCGAGTAACAATCTAGCTTACTCGAGTAACTCTTCTTCAGTTCAAACAATTTTGTCTTTTGGCAGCTTTGTTTAGTGTGTCCTTTATCCATTGTTTATTACCAAATTTTTTTCATCATCAAAACATAGGTGAATCTAAATGTGAACCACCATTGGTTCAACAGAAGTGGATGGCATTAGAGACAATGACCATCAAACCTTGTTCTAAGCGTGCAAAATTTGATACAAGGCACGTATATGGAAGGCAAACACTAACTGGAATTGATCTTGCTTACCTACATATGTAAAGGTGTTACTACACATGTAGTCAAGAAAGGAAAAGCAAGAGGCATGCAGAAGTGGCATATCAAATCACGTAGAGTGTCAAAGGTATGACCTTTAGTGAACAAAGATCTAAGCACGTAGTAAAGGGACTACACATGTAGACGTGCTTTAGATAAGGAAAAAGGTAAGACACTCCTTAGTAATTTGAGTTTTAATATTCTTTAACACGCTGATGTAGAAATCAAAGGTGATATCTTAGAGATCCGACAATGCACGTTGAACATTCAGTCTAAGCATGTAGAAGGAAAGATCAATGCTCGTAGAGAAGGTGCTAAGCACGTAAATGCTGATTCACACAAGGCCAGGAGTACTGGAGTTCAGAAAAACCATATAGACCTGATACAATGCATGTAGAACTCAACTGAGGTCAAAACGCTACGCACGTAGATGGTGACTATGCACGTAGAAGACTGTGACGTCATTTGAATTACATTTTTTTATTCTCTTACAATGGCTACTTTAAGGCTTCTAACGACTATTGTCTACCAAATGGCTATAAATAGATGTCCCAGATCAGAAGAGAAAGAAGAGAGACCTTTGCTAAGTTTGCTATTCATTTTCTCTCTCATCCCTACATTTTTTACCCATTTGAGTTATTCATTTGCAATCACAGACTAGGTTTGTTTGAGCTTGATTTTGTAATATCAAAGGTTGAATTTGTGATAAGCAAGACATTTTCTTGAGGGTAGATAGGTTTCCTTATTGTACCTTTAAAAACAAGAGTGGTTTGCTAGTGAGCCCTAAAAAACTAGTGTTTAGGTTTTCCTTGTTTTGCTTCCTTAAAAAAACAAAAGTGGTGAACGGTCTCTAGTTGAGCGCACAAAAACTAGAGGTTTAACGATTTCCTAGTTAGCCTGTAAAAACTATAGGTGTAACAGTTTACTTGTTGATCCCATAAAAGCAAGTGGTTGTAATGGTTTCCTTCCACCCGCAAGTGAGGAGACATTGGATTGAAATTCTTGAGTGGATCTCTAGGAGTAGACATAGGTCAAGGAGGGCAAAACCACTATAAATTGAATTTGTTCTCTCTTCCTTTACTCTCCTTTGTTTACTGCATATTTGCATTATATTGATTGTGGATTGGTTGCTTTATTAGTTCTTCATTTGACTTTGATTATATTTGTAAAAGACTTTATTATTTGCTTTAGTTTGCAAAAGATTTTTAAAAAAGTTTTCAAACTCTCTAAAACTCCAATTCACCCTCCCTTCCCCCCTCCTCCCCTTTCTCTTAAAGTGCCATTCTTAGGAACAATTGGTATCAGGGCTTGCTCTCTTGATAATGTCTTTTGGCTTTACATCTAAAGAGTTAAAATTCCAAAAAAGGCATTCTTATATATCATGCATATATATGAAGGATTGTCTATTAATAAAGCTCATTTCTTTGAAGGTATTGATTATACTTATTGGAAAACAAGAATGATGGTATTCTTCAAATCTGAAAGCATGGACATATGGTAATTTATGGAGGATGGTCCATTCATTCCAACAAAAATGGTAGATGGAAAAAAACTGGAGAAAACAAGAGAAGAATGGAGTGAAAATGATAAGAGGCTTAACTCATACAACTACAAAGCCATGCATATACTATATTGCTCAACTCCTATAACTACAAGCCAAGTAAAGAAAAACAACATCTCTCTTCCTGTTCACAGTTAGAGTTATTTAAGATGGAGGAAGAAGAGACTATTCAAGAGATATTTGATTGCTTCAATGACATAATCAATGATCACAAAGCTCTTGGAAAATCCTACTCTCATTCCAAGCTTGTGAGGAAGCAAAATCTTGTGCTCCCATAAAAAAATGCAATACAAGAAGCTAAAGACTCGTCATCACTTTTGTTGGAAGAATTGCTTAGATCCTTACTCACACATGAAATGAGCATGGAAGAAGAAGATGAAGGGAAAAAGAACAAGAAAAAGGATATAGACATTGAACTCAATGAATCCTCAAAATACATTCAAAGCTCAAGTGAAGATGAGAATGATAGGAAGACTTTGAAGATATGAAATACCTCACAAAGAAGTTCCAAAAAATGTTCAACAAAGAAGGAGATGCAAAGGAAACAAGCAACAAGAAGAGCAAACTCATTTGCTATGAATGTCATGAACCAGAACATGTCAAACCAGATTGTCCACACTTAAAGAAATATGGAAAGAGGAGCAAAATAGGAATTCTTGATTATATCTCAAGCTCAAGTGATGATGATGATTCAAACAAAGAAATTGGAGGAGTATGCTTGACAACAATCAAAACCAAGGATAATATTCCAAATGCTTCTTTGAACTCAAATTTTGCTTTATTTTGATATATGTATTTTGATTTTTTGTTGATTCATTGATGTGATTTTCTATATTTAAGCTAATTTTATGTTGGATTTTTGTTGATTGATTCATGAGTTTCATGCTTATTTAAATAGATTGCATACATTGAGTTTTTCAAATTCATAGGGGGAGATATTTATTTGAAAATTGCTTTTCATGTCTTGAAACAAAAAGGGAGAGTTTTGCTTCTAAAATAATTTCTTTGAAAAATGCATTTTACTTAGGGGGAGCTATATGTGATAAATGATTTTTTATTCTATTTCTTTGAAAAAAGGGAGAATGTTGATCTTGCATATTCTTTTTCATGATTACAAAAAGGGGGAGAAGTGTGCATGAAGTTATTTAAATGTTTTTAACAATTGGTAGTACATTCTAACAATTGGTATCTTTATTACCTTGAACATCATGCATATTATTTTGTCGAACTAACCAAGTGACAAGGAGTGAAATCTTTGAAAAAAATTTGTTTATTGTTGTTGATTAGATGTTCAAATTCATGTATGTTTTGTCATCATTAAAAATGGGAAGATTGTTGACTTCATTTATGATGATTATGTTTACAAAATATCCGTGAAAGAGGTGCAAAGGCATAGAGAATGTGATTTTAGCCATAAAGCATGTAGAGAATTTGATTTGAGCCATAACGCACGAATAGGGTGATGCAACGTAGTGGATAAAGGTGAAAGCTGGCTCTTACGTACGTAGACATTGGGCTGAGCATGTAGACGTGGATGGCACTAGAGACAGTGACCATCAGACCTTGTTCTAATCATGGAGAAGTGGATTCAAGGCACATTGATGAAAGGGAAGCATTCTCTAGGGTTGATCCTGCTTATCTATGCATACAGAAGTGTTACCACACATGTGGCCAAGAAAGGAAAAGGAAGAGGCGTGCAAAAGTGGCAGATCAAAGCATGTAGAGTGTCAAAGGTGTGATCTTTAAAGAACAAATATCAACGCACATAGATGGGCTTTAGATAAGGACAAAGGCCATACGCTATTTGGGAATTTGAATTTGAACATTCTATAACATGTTGATGTGGAAATCAAAGGTGCTATCTTGGAGATCTGACAAGGCATGTTCAACATTCAGTCCAAGCACGTAAAAGGAAAAAATCAACGCACGTAGAGAAGGACCTAAGCATGTAGATGCTAATTCATATAAGGTCAAAAGGACTGGAATTTAGACAAAGCACATAGACCTGATACAATATAGGCAAAACTCAGTTGAGGTCAAAGAACTATGCACATAGAAGTCTGTGATGTCATTTAAATCAAAATTTTCTATCCTCTTACAATGGCTACTTTGAGGCTTCCAATGAGTATTTTCTAGTTAGTGGTTATAAATAGATATCCCAAATTACAAGAAAAAGAAGAGACACCTTTGCTATATTTGCTATTCATTTTCTCTGTCATTTCTATATTTTTTACCCATTTAAGCTACTCACTTGCAATCATAGTCTAGGTTTGTTTGAGCTTGATTCTGTAATATTAAAGGTCGAAGTTCTAACAACTAAGGTATTTGCTTGAAGGTAGATATGTTTCCTTATTGTGCCTTGAAAAAAAAAGAGTGGTGTGCTAGTGAGCCTTAAAAAAACTAGTGTTTAGTTTTTTTGTTGTTTTGTTTCCTTCGAAAAATGAGAGGGGTGATCGGTTTCCTAGTTGAGCCCGCAAAAACTAGAGGCATAATAGTTTCCTAGTTAAGCCCATAAAAACTAAAAGCGTAACGATTTTCTTGTTTGTCTAGCAAAAATAAGTGGTTGTAATGATTTTCCTCCACCTGCCAGTAAGGAGATAGTGGATTCAAATTCTTGAGTGGATCTCAAGGAGTGGACATAGGTCAAGAAGGGCTAAACCACTATAAATCAAATTTGTTGTCTCTTCCCTTACTCTCCTTACTTTACTGCATATTTCCAGTGTATTGAGTGTCAATTGGTTGTTTTATTTCTTCTGCATTTGACTTTAATTATAGTAAAAATTTTTGTTATTTGTTTTAGTTTGCAAAAGATTTTCAACAAAGTTTTCAAACTCCCTAAAACTCCAATTCACCCCTCCGCTTTGAGTTCCATTCTTAGGACCAACAAATACAACCTACAAAGAATCATCAACATGCAACTTCAAAAATTTTTCTATGAACGGGTCAGTACAATTAACAACAAAAATAGAAAGAAAATGATTGGGATGTTTCATGGCTTCGTTGATACAAAATTTGATCCTTACACCATCAAACTCCATGAACAAAGTCCCTTAATGCATGTCTATTTTTGTTGAGGTTGTTTAAAGGAAAGGTCTTCCTAAAAGTAACAACCTTGAATTAGGAGCGTCATCATCTTCCATGTCTAACACATAAAAATAAGTAGGAAAAACTAAGTCGTTCACCTGCACCAAAACATCCTCGAAAACACCCTCAAGAAAAATACTAGAATTGTCAGTCAATGTCAATGCTACACCATTTTTTTTCAAGCGTCCAACATTCAATGTAGAATAAATAGATGAAGGCACTAAATTAATGGAAGCATCTAAATCACACATAGCCTTTTCAATTCCAACATTGCCTATCTTGCAAGGGATAGTAAACATACCCGAGTCTTTTTCCTTGATAGGCATTTTCTTTTGCAATACAGCCGAGACCGTCTCACCGATGCGAACTCTTTCATTCCCTTTCAGCTTGTTCATTCCAATACACAACTCCTTCAAGAACTTGCAATACTGAGGCACATGCTTGATTTATGTGACCAAAGGAATATTGATCTCAAAGTTTTTCAATTTTTTCAGCGCTTCTTAATCATCTAAGACCTTCTTTTTCTTTGCCAATTTAGGTGGGAAAGGCAACTTTTAGGATTCACAATCACTAGCATGTTATTAGAAATCTTAAGAGCTGCTACTTATGTTTTCGCGGTTACAAAATGGTCATGTCATAGTGATGTCATTTTTTCTACACTTGGAATTTTCTTTCAACTACAAAGGGCAATGACACTAGCATTTTGTCTTGGGTTGACATCAGGCTGGGAAGGCAAATTTCCTTTATTTTCAAGCTTGTTGACTAAAGTAGTCAATTTGCTAAGTTGATCTTTAATTTTAGAAATACTCGTCTCTATTGTTGACTGAAAATTTTGCATGGATACTTGGAGCTATTGTACAGAAACTGACAATGATCTCACAATTTCTTCCAACCCTTGCAACCTATCAGGCCATGGCATTGTAGGGACCTCCAATCATTATTGGGAGCCGAATTGTTAGCATTGTTCCTATACCTCACATTTGGATGATCTCTACATCCTGCATTGTGCGTATTGGAGTATGGCTCATATTTCTTGCAAGCATCTGGTACCATACCTCATAATGTATTAACCTCAATAACATCATTCTTGGTATGTCGTCAGCCTACACCTAAAGACTAAAGCAAGTGTACCTATTGCCTATAGCTATTGGACATATGAGTACCGAGTGTCGTATCCTACAAAGACTAAGAATACTAGTAATTACTGTTTTCCTATTATTTAGCCTACAAATTAAATGATTTTGAATAAATAAAATATACGAAAATCAATACAAGAAGAAAAACGCACACAGTCAAAGAACATAACAAACGGTAGAAACCAGCACCTATATTCTAAATGCCCCTAGATTAAACTAAGTAACAATGACTCGTTATTTAAACAGTTATGCAAGCAATTGGATTGTGGAAATCCCATAGTATATTAACCTCTCTCTCGAGTTAGCTAACGTCTAACGACTAGGTTGATTAACGAGAATATCTTCCTAATTAAAACCCATATTTTTGCATTAACATTGATTCATGAATTTCACTATTAGGTTTGACCATAATCCAGAGGATTTATGTCAACCTATCTCTAGGTTTGCATGAAATTCCTCTCAATTATGAATGATCGATCACGCATAAAATCTCTCGATTACTCATGCATGAATCAGTAATGGAATCAAAAGGCTAGCATCAATCAATTCAGCAATTTAACAATAAAAATCATAATTGAGTCACAGTCTCATAAGTAACTGGATAAATAACAAGCAATTCATCACATAACTATTCTAGGTTTCATCACATCTAGGTGCACAAAATATCTAGTTCATACTTTTTAAGTGATAAAGAACAATATACGAAAAGAATCTAGAGAGAGAAGAAAAACCCTTGACGAATCCTTCAATCTTTCATGTGATTCCTTCGATATTGATGCCAATTGAGTTCTCCTTGAGTTTCCATGTCCTCTGAACTTCAAATGAGTGTATTTTTATCTCTCAAATTTGGCTCGCCCATTAGGTTTTCATTCCACACGTTAAAAACCTGAATTAGGCATTATCTGGCAAGACACGGCCGTGTCTTGCATTGCCCAAGCTGTGTCTTAACAGAGCCACATATCACACTCCACATAAACACGGGTTTTGCTTGGGTCTTCTACTCCTTTGTTTGTGTCTTTCAATTATGCTTGTGTCTTGAACATTCCCAGTTAGCACACAGCCGTGTCTGGCACGTTTCCATCTGTGACTTGAAGACTTGTGCAAAATAGATTATGACAAGGCCTAGGACACGGCCCTGTCTTGGGAACAAAATGATTTTTGCATTCCAGATTAGGCATGCCCATGGACGCGCCGATGTCTTGTTTCATGGTGATCGTCTCTTGTTCCGAAAGGTCATAAACTTGTCGTTCTCGCTCCGTTTTGGCTTGTTCTTACACAAATTCATCAAGGCATCTTGAATCGACCTGAAAAATAAAAATTGAAGCATAAAAGTATTGGAAATCATGGAAAACACTCAATCGATATCCAAAATAATATGAATTGAATCACCGAAACATGAATAAATGAACGCTTATCGAACTACCCCACACTTAAGCTTTTGTTTGTCCTTAAGTTAAGAAAGAAATAAGACAAGGGGAAAAGACCTTAATAAAATTTATTCAATAGCAGCATGGAACTTCACATTAAATGTCAAAAAAATGAACTGAGTGGCGGAGAATCTAAGAGATGCATACGTTACTATTCAATTCAAATCGGTGTCCCAAACCACACACGAGCTAGAGCTTAAAGCCAAGTTAGTCAATTTGACTCGATCACCCTCCTAAACTCATCAATTCAATTAGCCACAAAATATTAAACATTACGGGGCAATTTGATAATAACACACATTAATTGAACACTCTCAACAATTTGGCTTGCATAGCTACAAACACGGTCAGTAAATATCGAGTCTGAGATTTGTGCTTTATTTGCGCACTTAGTTCGGTTTCCACCACAAATGATAGTCCATTTAATGTGAAAACCGCTAATTTGTGATGAGTGTTTTTGGTTACTAAGACCACTCCTTGTGCCAGTGCTTTGCATACTCATGTCTAAGACAGTGAAGTAGGGGTTGAACCCCATCTACTTGTCCCAGTTTAGGTTCAAGGAAGCCAATAACCTTTAATTTCCTTTATTTGTTTAATATCGTGCCCGCCTTCAGTCAATCATTCCATTCATTAGGCAATGATTTAAAAGAGTGACAAAGACAAAGCAACCAATTTGGCTACAAGTTTGAAACTAATGCGGATCTAGAACATGCAATTCAAATCTCCCAATAACAAATGCATATAGAATATTCTCAACTAGTCAATCTAGTCACACCAATAAATAACATGCATCCCACAAGCACAATATCAAGAACTTGATAAAAAATTTCATACCCCTACGCCACACTTAAATTTTGCATTGTCCTCAATGCAAAGAATTAAACATATAACACAAATGGGAAGGGAATAAACTAGAGAGTTTTGGAACTTCTTTGAAATTAGGTCCCCCAAGATTAGTCTTGGAGTGGTCTTCACCTAAAGCTGTGAAAGTCCCTTCAAAACTAAAAAAACATTAAACCAAATAGCAAACTCAAACTGAAGAGCAAATGCTCAAATTGAAAATGAACTGAAATAAAATGAAACAAAATAAACCGAAGAACATCCAAACTTGGCTTGCCACCCGAGAAGCTATTTTTTAACGTCATAAGCTAGACGTTAATGGATGACACTCTTCCCGAGGGCTTGTACACATTGTACGAAGTGTCCGTACCAACTTGTTGCACCGACTTACCACACTGATTCGCCTCTTTGTTCTTAATGCGCCATATGAAATGACACGTCCCTGTGGATTTTGCTTGTGATGGCGGTGTCTCATGCTCCTCATTCTTTGCCTTATGCTGTCGGGTCATGTGCCTCTTCTTCTTCACTCTAGGCACCATTTCTTGAACCTTAGGTACATCACTTGACTCTTCATTGTCGGGTACCTACACCACACAAGATAAAACAACCTTCTCCGTAGTAGAATATGAGTCAAAATGGTGTTGAACCTTAGAGTCGTTAACTTTAACATACTTGTCCTAGACTATAAGGGTTAACACCTAATCATACATGTCAACGATTGACCTATAAGTAGCTAAGAATGGTTATCCTAAGATCAAGGGCATTTCAAAATTACACACCATATCAAGGATCATAAAATTAATGGGAAACGTCAAATCTCCTACCCTAACCAAAACATTCTATACAATCCCTCTAGGATACACAATAGACTTATCAGCTAATTGCACAAGCAGCCTAGATGGTGTGAATTCTCCTAAGTCTAACTTTTCAAATAAATCATAAGACATCATATTCACATTAGCTCCTAAATCAGTTGATGCATCATCAACATCTAAACTACTGATAGTAAGAGGGATAAAGAAACTCATTGGGTCCTTTAGCTTTGCAAGTAGCTCAGGTGTTGGCTGCGGTAGCTCAAGCTTTTATTCTTCCTTATTCGCCTTGATCAAAAGTTGTTCCTCTGTTTCAATGGTTGGCTTCTCATTGACACAAATGGTTGTTTTGATTTGCTTCCTTCGGAAGAGTGCTGCAGGATAAGGAATCCATGGCCTGTACTCTTGAAGTACCGTTATTGGCTCACCCCTTTCCACCATATTTGCCTCAATATTTGAAGCCCTTACCTCTTCAATGCTCCTCTCCATATCATAATGTTCAGCACCACCCATAAATATAGCATTCATGTGCTCCTTAGGGTTTGTTTCAGTAGTGTTTGGTAAGGAGCCCAGTTGCATTTCAGATAGTAGCTTGGCTATTTGACCAACTTGACTTTCCACATTGTGGATAGACGCATCTAAATTTCAAATTGAATCCCATTGGTTCATTTATGTAGTTTTGATTTGGGTGAACCGCTTTTCTGAGGCCTCAACATATTTAGTAATTAACCCCTCAAGGCCAGGCTTCTTCTCTGCTATAAATGGTTGCTAAAATCTTAGTGGATGAAATTGCCTCTACTGATTTTGACATCTCCAAGAAAAGGTCGGGTGATTCCTCCACCCTAGATTGTAGTGGTTACTGTAGGGATTGTTCTAAGGATTACTACCATGACCCACATAGTGCACATTCTCCATGTAGTCCTGAGTCCCTTGACCATCAACTACTTCGCTGCACACCGTATGAGCTGCTTGTTGAGACATAGAAAACCCATGAATTTTTTTACCCAAGGCCTAGACTTGTATGGCTAAGGCCATCATTACATGTACCCTATACACTCCAGCTGGCTTTACTAGCTTAGAACATGTTGTGTGCCACTGATAGTTGTTCATAGCGATATACTCAATCAATTCCTGAGCAGCCTCCGGGGTCTTATTATTCAAGGTTGCTCAGCAACAATCATCTGTCTAGTGTCGTGGTTTATACCATTGTAAAATGTTTGAACCTATATCCATGTCGGTAACCCATGATCAGGACATCTCCTCAAAAACTCCTTGAAACTCTCCCATGTATCATAAAGAGACTCTAACTCAATCTGTGCATAGGAGGAGATATCATTCCTGAGCTTGGCAGTCTTGAAGGGTGGGACGTATTTCAACAACAACTTTTTTGCCATCTAATTCCATGCAATGATAAAACCCTTCGGTAAAGAATTCAACCACTGCTTCGCTCTTCCCCTTAGTGAAAATGGGAACAGTCTCAACCTTATTGCATCAATCGTGGCCCCATTAATCTTGAATATGTCGCAAATTTCAACAAATTTTCCAAGTGAGCATTGTGGTCCTCATCATTTAACCCATCAAACTGTTGCACCATCAGAATAATGTTGGGCTTGATTTCCAAGTTATTGGCCGCAACAACTGTTCTCATAATTCTAGACTTAATCCCCATCAAATTCGGTCTAACATAATCTGACATAGTCAATGGTTGAAATGTTGGATTTTCCTTAACAACCCTGCTATGAGGTTGTTCTCTCGGAGCCTGATCATTACCCTTCATTGCTACTTCCTTTTCCCTGTCCATCTCCTCTTCCATTTATCTGAGTCCATGTCTGAGATTCTGAAAAGCTATTCTCTTAATTTCAGGATTTGCCTCAAATAACCCAAAATGATTTCCTTAGGTCATTTACTAACACAAACATGAAGGAAACAAACACAAAAGAACCAAAGCGTAATTCTGAACTGACAGGCAAAAGAAAATAAGAAAAGGAAGAATGAAGTAAGAAAAACAGAAATAATAAAATAAAAAAAAAAGAAAAGAAAAATGGCTAGATTAATAAAGTATAAGCTTTCCTAATATCTCAGTCCCCTGTAACGGTGCAAAAAACATGGTATGTCGTCGACCTACACCTAAATACTAAGGCAAGTGTACCTATTGCCTATAGCTAATGCACCTATAAGTATTGAGTGTCGTATCCCACAGAGACTAAGAGTACTAGTAATTACCATTTCTCTATTATCTAACCTACCAATTAAATGATTTTCAATAAATAAAACAAACGAAAATCAACCTAAGAACAAACACGCACAAAGTCAAAGAACAGAACAAACTAGAGGAAGCGGCACATAGACCCTGAATCCCCGTAGATCGAACTAAGTAACAGTGACTCATTATTCAAATAGTTATTTAGGCATTTGGACAGTGGAAATTCCTATGGTATAACCTGTCTCTCGAGTTAGCTCACGTTTAACGACTAGGTTGATTAACTGGACTCTCATCCTAATTAAAACCCTTATCATTACAGGAACATTGCTTCATGAATGTCACTCTTAGGTGTGACCATAATCCAGAGGATTTATGCGTACCTATCTCTAGCTTTGCATGCAACTCCTTTCAATTATAAAGGATCTATCACGCAGAAAATCTCTCGATCACTCATGCATGAATCAGTAATGAAATCGAAAGGCTAGCATCAATCAATTCAAAAATTTAACAATAAAAATCATAATTGAGTCGCAATCCAATAAATAACTGAATAAATACCAATCAATTCATCACATAATCAATCTAGGGTTCATCACATCTAGGTGCACAAAATATCTAGTTCATACTTTTAGAGAGATAAACAACAAGATTGAAAGAGAATCTACAGAAAAGAAAAACCAATGACGAATCCTTCAATGTTTTACGTGATTCCTTCGATCTTGATGCCAATTAAGTTCTCTTTGAGTTCCCACATCCTATGACCTTCAACTGAGTGCATTTTTTCCTCTCTAAGTCGGTTCCCCCGTCAAGTTTTCATTCCACGCTTTAAAAACCCGAATTAGACATTCTCTGGAAAGACACGGCCGTGTCTTGCATTGCCCAAGCCGTGTCTTAACAGAGCCACAAATCACACACCACACAGACACGGGGTTTTGCCTATATCTTCCACTCCTTTGTCTATGTCTTCCAATTATGCCCGTGTCTTCGCGAATTGACATTCCATGTTAGACACAGCCATGGCCGTGTTTAACAAGTTTTCTTCTGTGTCTTGAAGACTTATGCAAAATAGATTATGAAATGGCCTAGGACACGACCTTGTCCTAGGCTGTGTCTTGGGAAGAACATGATTTTTGCATTCCAGATTAGGACTCGTGCCTTGTTTCATGGTGACTGTTTCTTCCTCTGAAAGGTCATAAACTTGTTGTTCTCTCTCCATTTTAGCTTGTTCTTGCACAAATTCATCAAAGCATCATCAATCGACCTAAAAATACAAATTATAGCGTAAAAGTACCAGAACTCATGATAAACGCTCAATCCATATTGACATGTTCTTTTGGAATGCCTTAAGGAATAAAACTGGAGAAAACAATATGGAACTCTTTAAGATGCTTATTAGGATCTTCATTATCCACACCATGAAACCTTGGGATAAGATGAATCAAGCTATATTTGAACTCAAACAGAGCACCCAAAGGTTGATACTGAATACATAATGGATGTTAAGCAATAGGAGGAGCAGCCAATTCTTTCAGTGTTTATTTAGGTGGAGCCAAAAGTTTTACAATAGGGATGTTATTGTTGTCATCCATTTCTATTTCAGTCTCAGAATCAATGTCATCAACAACAAAGCTTTCGGTTGGTTCAGGCACTGAAGTTGCAAAACTAAAAACTTGTGCGTTGTGATGTTTAGCTTCTTTTCTCAACTATTTGGCAGTCTTCTCTATCTCAAGATCATAAAGAAGATTATCTGTAGGCCAAAAAGAATCCATACAACACAAAGAAAAGATCAGTAGTAAAGAAAATAAACAAAATCTAAAACACTGGTCCCCAGCAACAATGCTAACTTTGATGGAGTGTCAAACCAACCAAAATAATATTAACCTGCTTCAAAACGATAACTGGGCAAAGCTGTGAGCATTGTGAGCATGATCGAACCACAGAGACTAACACAGAATTGTTTACTTGCTGGAAAAAAAATAAAAATAAAACTAAATAAATTTGGCAAAAATGATAATGAAGCCAAGAGTGTAAACCAACAGAAATCAAAATTAGCAACGAAGATGATATATCATAAAATTACACTATTAATCAAGCAAGAATTTATACATTTTCGGCCTATGACTGAGTGTTTAATGTCATATTTATTCACTTTGTATGTTTTGTTTAGCTTGGAAATGATTTCAACGAATTAGCAATGAATGGGCAAACAAGGAACGAAAAGGCAAAGCAAAAAAGGGTAGCAAGGTTGCTAACCACGGCCTGGCCACGTTCAACCACCACAGCCACCGTCATGACATTGGTGGAGGAGAAAAAATGCAAAATGGGACAGAGGCAGAGCACGACTGTGCAAATGCGTGTAGTGGACCTCGTGGTGTTACCATGGGTAGGGCCACGACCGTGGCCATATGGAAAAGTGATAAGAAAACACTGGCGGCCAAGACCTTGTTTGGTGGACAAAAGGTGTACTCAAGTGGAATGTTTGGCATCACAATTACTAGGGTTTATGGACACGTAACAAGGTATAAATACCCCTCTTATTCACTCTTCAAAATATCTTTCAACCTTTTGATTGGCTCCCCGCAAGTACACAAGGATCGATGTAGTAATCAAAAACCTTGGAGTACGGGTGTCGAATCCACAGGAAATGTTTATTAGTTAATGATCAAAAAGAAAAAGAAAGCAATGAAAACCAAGATTTTTAGTTGTAAAAGGTATGATTTTAGAAACATAAAATGGAATAACGAACAAAACAAAGGCATTTGGATCATTGAGATCCAAGATAGGACTTCCTTTTTACTATATCAAAGAATTGGGTTTTCGCGATTGAGTGGTCTCTCCACATAAATCATTCAAGGCCTCTCTCGAGATTACTCAAGTCATACCTACGCTTCCTGGGAGGTCCTTTCGGCCTCACCTTGCCAAACTAGGCCCATTAGGTACATTAAGGAATTTCATCGAACACCCTATAGGCACTAAGTATACCTACTCTAGCACACAACAAGTTTTATGCTTGTAAATATAACTCAAGCTTCATCTCTCGGTTCTTCATTTGGGCTTGTCACAAACGACATTGTGGTGGTCGAACACAACATCATTCCAACCATAACAAGTCATAAAATCAAATCCAAAGGGCAAACATCAATTATAGAATATAAATTACAAAACCCATTAAGCAATCTTCAAGTATTGAAATAAAAACACAATACCCATTCATAAATATAACAAATATCCATAAAAACTTACAACTCAAAATTCAAACACAAGACCTAGACTACCATTCTTGAAAGAAATAAGAAAAATAAACATTAATCTTAAAAGAAAACTATAACACCAAAATTAAAATGAGAAATGAAAAATAAAAGGTGATTGTGTTTTCTTTCCAAGACCATAGGTCTCTTCAAAGAACTCATTTTTCATGTTCTTTGCTCTCTCTCTCTCTTAAGCTTTGAAGGTGAGTATGGTTGTTCAAGGTTCTCAAAATAGTGTGAAAGAGGTGTATTTATACCTTTCTTAGTCTCATAAAAAGCCTAGAAACAATCTCCCAAAGATGCCCATACACATGTGCCTTGGTCCCCATTCTTTTTGTCTTCATTCGGAGCTGATTTTAGGCACTTGCAGGATGTCACGCCCGTAACACCAAAGTGTCATGACCGTGACACTTTTCTGGTCAGTTTTGGTGTCATTTTTTTGGTATCACTTGGTCACCACGGGCATGACACTTCTCTGCTCTACTTTTCCTTCAATTTCTTCATCTAAACATGAGTTGGTTCGAAACTTTTTTACTTTGCATCATTTTCAACTCATTTTTCTCATTTTATCTCATCCTACAAACATTACAAATATTATATAAATTTTATCACAAAAATATAATTTATAGCGTGAAAATATATATATTTTTAGTTGAATTAATACGTAAATTTAACATATATCAGAAATCCCAAGTATTTATAGTGCCAAGATATCTCCTAAATAGTCTGGATTTATAATTGTTTTCACACCCAATACACAAGTCCTAAAAAAAATAGAAATCTAAGAAGAATAAAAATCTAAAAAAAGAAAAATATAGAAATCTAAAAAAAATCTGGAAATTCATATTGCTTGAAACCACCGCTTCAAGGAAGCCACTGCTTTTGTCAACTAGATGGCCATCAGTAAGTCTCGCATCCTTTGCAAATTCTTCTAGAAACTTGTTCCAATTCTTGTTTAGTCCTGCTTGAATCGTCGGCATCCTTGATCTGCGAAGCATCGAGTTGCAACTTTCAAATCTAGCTCATCAACGGTGCCACCGAGTTCTTTCTCAATAAGGAAAGAGAAGGGAGAGAGGGATGAGGAAAAGAAGGACAAAGAAGGTACAGAGAAGACGAAGGCGAGAGGGAAAGGGAAAGGGATAGGGAATAGAGAGGTGAGAGAAAAAAAAATTGAGGGAGTTTAAATATTTTAGAATTTTTGAAATTTTAATTAAAATGTAATATTATAGAGAATATAATACTATGTTACAAACTAAAAATCATAATTACAAAAAAGGATAAATGGTGTAATTTCCTCAAATTCATATTGCTTGAAACCACCGCTTGAAGTAAGGCAACGCTTTTGTCAACTAGATGCCCATTAGTAAGTCTCACATCCTCTGCAAATTCTTCTGGAGACTTGTACCAATTCTTGTTTAGTCGCCGCTTGAATCGTCGGCGTCCTTGATCTGTAAAGCATCGAGTTGCAACTTTCAGATCTAGCTCATCCACGGCGCCGCCGCGTTCTCTCTCAAGAAGGAGAGAGAAGGGAGAGAGGGAGGAGGAGAAGAAGGACAGAGAAGTTGCAGAGAAGGCGGAGGCGAGAGAGAGAGGGAAAGGGGCAGAGGAAAGAGTGAGGAAAGAGAAAAGAAAATTGATTGAGTTTAAATAATTCAGCATTTCTAAAATTTTAATTAAAATATTCTATTAGAGAGAATATAATGCTGTGTGTTATAAA
>CAODLS010681089.1:0-12439 GCA_948243855.1 Flueggea neowawraea | reverse complement strand
ACTTCTTTGTTTTTGGAAAAATTACATATATATTTATATATATATATGTTCTCCACTGTTTTTGATGCTGAGTGCATGCTTTGTTTTGAATGTTAAGAGTATCTATTTTGGTTTCTAATCTGTACACTTTGTACTATGAACTCGATTTGAGAAATGTGATACGTTTTTTGATAAACAGTATTTGATTAGATTTTCGAATATTTTTTGAAAGTAAAGATTTGGTTTCTGAAAATATATGTATTTTTATATATATATATTTGGATTATGGAAATTGACTTGGAAGATGATATATATACGCTATATCGTATATATCTGATTTGTTTTGATAAGCTCGGTCACATGACCATTATGATTTTGGATTTAATGATATTATATAATGTTTTGGAGACGGGACACCTATGCTACGGGGTACGCAACCTTTGGTATACCAATGCATATTATGGCCTAGCTATCGGGACAGACGATAGTCATGTTGTTATGACGAGGGCACATGATTGGATTATACCCAGCTATCAGGGTAGGTGATAGCCATGTTGTTCTGACGAGTGCACATGATTGGATTATGGATTTGTGGCATGACCCCAATCATTGATGAGCTGGTTGATTAGCGACCCGGATCTCACCACACTATGTTTATAGTCCATTATCCGTGGTATATGTTTTTGACTCTGATATTTATAAAATATGTACTGATAAGATATGATTTTGAAGATAATAGTATTAGTATTATGATGCCTACAAGGTAAAGTATTTGGATTATGATGTTTTGCTAAAAACTAAAAAGGTTTTGAGTTCTGTTTTTGAAACAGTTGGTAACAGCTTTAAAAGAAAGGGTTTTCAGAAGTTTTGGTTCATCTTAAGATGTTTTGTTTGAAACCTTTGTTAAGACAAAAGGTTTTCAAAAGAATCTTGTTTAGGTTTTAAAACATTTGAGATTTAGCTAATTTAAAAATATTCAGGAAAATAATGTCTACGTGGCAAATTTTTGAACTCTGATAAGAGTTTTTGATAAAAGGATTTTGGATTTCGAAAATACAGAGTAAAACCTAAAAGGGTCTTGTTTTGAAAACTCCAATAAGATAAAAAGATTTTTGAAAGGCTTTGCTTTGGTTTTGAAAGCATGACAACTTTAATAATATTTGTAAAGATTCTCGAAAGATTCTAGTTTAGTTCCAGAAGGATTTCGTGCATGCTGTTTGCTTTGGTTGCAAACGATTTCGAAATGTTTTCGTGGAAACCATACTATGTATATAATGTATACATATATATACCTATCGTATACCGCATGTGTTAGTTTTCAAATGGTTTTCAAACCAGTCTTTGTGAGGCACGTATGAGGCGATATGGAGTGTTGTCCCTCACTCACAGGGTTTGACCCTTTTTCTTTGTTTGTTTTGTCCCTGTTATTATCATCTTGCAGGTGACGCTTGTGGATTATGTTCATTGGCATTTGATGCTCAGTGAGAGATTTTGATGTTGCGGTCAGTGCCCTTTTGATCGGGCCCATTTGTATGATTTGTTAGATGCTCCACACCGGGTTCCTGTGAGAGGTGTTTATGTTTCTAACATTTCAAATGTTTTAATTTAAAATAATTTTCGCACTTAATATTATATATGTTTTATTTTTAATAAACAAAGATTATACTTTTATTTGTTTTTTCATATTTCTTTAAATATGATATTTGGATAGAAGTTCTGTACTATGGAGGCTTGTGCGGGATGAGCCGGGCTCTCATAGACGGTTCACCTCGTACGCCGGTTATGGTCCCGGGAATGGGTCGTGACAAATGTGGTATCAGAGCACTAGGTTCTGTAAGTCTTGTGTATTTGTATACTCTGATACCAATGGTGGTATAAGAGCCTAGGTTTTGTAAGTCTCGAGTATGTGTGTACTCTGATACCAAATGTGGTATCAAAGCATTGGGTTTTGTATTGTCTGGGGCGGTTGTGGAGCTTAGGTATCTTTGATTGAGTCAGTCCGATTTGCCTCTATATTTCTTTCAGACTTTGTTTCGATATTTCGATATTCGTCTCGGTACTGTGGCAATAGTTTGTAATTGAACATTTGCATATAGACTTTGTTTGATTGTTCTGTTCTGAAATGCGTCCTCGGCATAAGAGAAGTTTGAGAGGCCGCTAGGCGATGATTCGCTAGAGCTGCCAGCCAGTTGTTGCGGATCAGTAAGGTTCGCGTGATATGACGGAGGTTGCGATTTCAAATCCTCAGTCTTAATCACCGTTAGTGGTTCAGTTAGATATGGATGAGCGTTTGCTCACATCTTTGAAAGTACTGGATGATTCCTTATCGTTAGATAGCCGGAGGTCAACCAGTAATAGTTGCTCTGATCATTGTACCGGTTGTACCTGTAATCGATTCTAGTAGCCAGTTTGGGTAGTGTGGCCGATTTAAGTGCCACTATTATCTTTGTAAACAACCAGGGTATGCGATAGTTGAGTGTCCTAACTCTGGTATTTCTTCTACCTCTTTTCAGAATTTATAAATTAGTCCTCAAAGTATTTTAAATTTATAATTAAATCCTCTAATTTTTTAAAATTGCATATTTAACTCTAATTTCTTCAAAGTTATAAATGTACCCTAGACTTCCTTAAACTTACAATTTAACCGCATGTAAAATATTGAGTTTAGTCCTCACTTTTCATCCAATCAAAACACTCCTTTTTGTTCTTAACAATTCAGAATTGAAATCACGCCAACCATTTTCAGAATTCATCAAAGTCCAAAATCCCTCCAAACCCAATCCGTATTAACTCATCCCATTTCTAATCACCAAACTCATCACTTAATCTATTCAACTAACTCAAAACCAACATGAATCCATCATCAGTCAACAGAAATCACCAAGAACTAGAGAAAGAGCCACGCCTTTTCATCACCATCATCAAACCAACAAGTTCAACTTTCATTCTTGTTTGGCTAACTTAATCCATAAAAACCCAACTAAAACAACTCAAACAATTGCCAGAAATGCTCCAAACTGAAGCTCAATTCTCTACCAAAAGATATGAAACAAAACAGTCCAACCAAATGATGCAAAAACAGAAAATGGAAGCAAAGAACAAGTCTCGAAGTTAAAGACTTACCTTAAGGTTGAAGAAAAATGAAGCAACAGAGATTGAAGAGAGAGGCGGGAGAGAGTCTGGTTGGAGTGAAGAAATGAGGGGAGAGTGACTGAATGGACAGTGGATTCGACTTAAAATAGCAGAAATGATGGCAGAGATGGGTGGTGGAAATCGGCTTAAAATCTGGAGAAAAGCAGAGTGGTTGGGCAGTGGCATGGGCAGTTGATTTGAAAGAAAAGACAATAAACGGCGTCGCTCTGGTGGGAATTGTTTCACAGTGGAACGACTGTCACTTGTTTCACACACAGAAACGACCAGTCACCTCCCTTCCTTTGTAATCCGATTATGTTTTCAATTATTCTCCAATTTCCACTTAATTAATCAACTCTAATCACTTCAAAACTTCATTAATCACCCAAATAATATTTAAAAACAAAAATTTTATTTTTCAAATTAATTGAAAAAATTACCAAAATACCAGATATTACAGAAATTGTACGGGATATTAAATGATATATGACCTAAATAACAATTATACTGGTCGTGTCATGTAATTTGCTTAAAAAACGTGTGGTGTTTGGGTTTATAGTTTTGAAACAATTAATTAATCATGTCGTGTTCGGGTTAAACCTAATCGTGTTATATACGTGTCTTGACATGATTCGATTATACACGACATGACATGAATTGCCACCTTAGAACCATATAATTTTCTTCTTCTAAAACACCATTCCAAAACTTGGTTTAACATCCATTTGGTGAATAAAAATTTTATAAATTGAAGTAAAGCAAGTAAAACACGAATTGAAGAAATTCTAGTAATAGAGGCAAAAGTATCAAAATAGTCAATATTTTATTTTTGAGTAGATCCTTTTGCAGAAAGTCTCATTTTAAAACAATATTACCATCTGGATTAATTTTCTTTACAATAACCAGTTTGTAGCCAATTGGTTTTGCTCCCGGAGGTAAATCAACTAATTCTCAAGTTCCATTTTGTAAAAGCGAGTTTAATTCAGTTTTCATAGCTTTTTTTCCAAAATGGAGCATCAAATGATGAAAATCTTATGATAAAATAGAAGGGTATTTTTCAACAAGATAAGTGTAAAAATCATTTCTAAAAGAAATTTCTTTCTTTTGCCTTTTACTTCTTCTCAAATCTTCAGATGAATCATCAAAATCATTTTGTCACGACCTGTTACTGGACCATGACCGACGTACGAGGTAGACCGAACCGGATGCCCATCCTATCCCACATAAATACTAAATGATACACAGATTGTGAACTCTTCAAACCCATATCTTATTGACATTTAACACCAAATAGATTACATGAATCTAAACTTACTCTGTACACACCAAACTCTACCTAATGTTTAATATCATCTATTCCATCTAACAACCTCAAATCACATTATCACGTAGTTTTCTCCCTCAGGATTACAGACTATCAATTCTAAATTCTAATATCATACCAAATCAATCTCATATCCTTAGCTAATTGGCAAAGATCATATATCACACACTGACTTAAGTCCAGTACATTCAGAGTCTCTCAAACTAATTAAATCGATTACCATATTATGCAATATAAGATTAGACACCCTATAATGATATATTTATTGTCTCCAAATCAGTTATTCTCCTTGGAATTATTTGATCCTCAAGTTTAGTCATAGTCACCAATTGGCAATGATTTCATTTATACTATTCCAGAAATGTATAGCGACACATTAGTCATAATGATTTTGACTCCTCAATTATATTGATATTTCCATTACAGAGTCTTAATGCATATATCAGTCTTTGACTCATTCATAACTACAATTCAATATTCTTTTGTCAACAATACCAATTTAGTCACCAAACAAATCATAACATATGTACATGTATTGACCAAAAATTTCATCTTCCAAGGTTATCAATTAATTCCTCGAACTGGTCATATTTAAGTAATCATTAAATTCTCTTACTCTCTGATAGTCCTGTAATGACAATTTGTTAACACCAGAAAGCCTCAATTTCAATTCATTGACTAATCCAATTTATCTATATATCCATCGATTTTCCTTATTCCTTGAATACTTATAAATATCACTATCCATTACGCTTACAAACTAATCTCAATCCATTTGAAGTACCTTAGTCATCAAATTCATGTATGAACAATTTTGACTCGAAGTGTTACGCCAAACTAATTTATAAACTTGTCTTTCATCATTACCAAACTTATCTGCTAACCTATTCGAACATCTTATACTCAAACATGTCATTATGCATCCCTTGTGTCATTTTATTTCCTTATAGAAAGCCTCACATCACTTTTATTGATCATTCTCACTTACTAACAAATCAATGCTTCCCTTTCTTTCTCCCCAATTTCTCTAAAATATTAACATCCAAACACAATATCAAACAAATCCCAATCTATCCCAAACATTTTACCAATTGATTCCATAATTTTCACTAAAAGAGTTTTAAATAACATCACCCAACCTCAGATCAATCTTAGAGAATGCAGTGCTCCCTATAACTGATTAAGAGAATCATCCATTCTCAGGGAAAATACCTAACAAATTCTTGCACAACCGAATCGACTAAAATCTGATGGCCCTAACTAGCGTCTCACAGGTGTTGACCCATATCTAGAAATGTAACAGACAAATAGATTGCATTTACAGAGGTCAGAATGTTGATGGTTGCTACTGAAGAGGTGGTGTCCCAACCTCCACATGACTATATGAATTCCTATGATCTGCTACTGAGTTATCCAGCCTAGCAGCCCTAGCTGATGCCTCCCAATATGGGTTTATATTTAAAAACTTATCATGCAAACAAGGCACATATGCAATGCAAATGTCAGAATGTTGATGTTTGTCATAGTACCATGGTAAGGTCAGAAATGTATACAGAGGCAAGTCAGATTCACTCAATCAAGAATACATATGCTCAATAATCGACCGAAAAATATAGAACCTAACGCTCTGATACCACCTTTGTCACGACCAGTAATCGGACTATGACCGACGTATGAGGCAGACCGAACCAAAGGCCCAACCCATCTCGAACAAGCCTGGGATAATCAGATATTCTGCCCAACTTATTCATTCATTAAAACATTTATTAATCAGCTCAATATTAAACACAAATAAGAAAATACACATTTTTAAATAAAAGATCAATAATTCTAAAATATAATTTTAATATACCAGAGTATGAGTGAAAATATTAATAAGTTAAATCCAAATAGACAAAACATACTTATACATCATAACCCACAAGAAACCCGATATGGAGCTCTACTGAACTGTCATGACCCAAGTCGGGCCAGTGATCGGCGTACGAGGCGAACCATCTATGGAAGCCCAGCTCATCTTGCACAAGCCTCGGAGATATAGATATTCTACCCAAACAATCATTTATCAAAAACATTCATTG
The DNA here is from genome assembly GCA_948243855.1 of Flueggea neowawraea. Taxonomy (NCBI): domain Eukaryota; kingdom Viridiplantae; phylum Streptophyta; class Magnoliopsida; order Malpighiales; family Phyllanthaceae; genus Flueggea; species Flueggea neowawraea. The sequence continues at coordinate 5,923 of CAODLS010681089.1, read as the reverse complement.
AATATAATATGATGTATAAGAAAATAGTATAGATATATACTATCAAAATAAATATAAGTAATATAATTAAAACCATCAAACATTTTATAACAGATACTATTCCATAACCCACTATTCGGTATGGAGCAACTAACAAATACATATTGAGCCCGAACAAAAGGGCACTGAGTAAATCTCCGGAGTGCCTCACCAAATGTTGAATGCTAACGATTCGCAATCAACCAAAATCACCTGAAAAATAGGAGTAAAGAGAATAGACAGAAAAGAAAGAGGTAAGAATCCCTAGTGAGAAAACAACACTCCAGATTGTCTCATACGTGACTCACAAAGACAGTTTGAAAACATTTAGAAAACTTCAAATGCAACTATAGATGTACATACGTATACACAACAGATATAGTATCATAGCTTTGAAATCAGTTTTGAAATTATTCGCACTCAAGGGAGACAATAGTCAGACAGATCGGCAAATACTTGACTCAACAAAATGCTTAGTTTCGAAATATAAAATAGTTGAATACTTTCTTTCAAAAATATTTCCTCAAAACATTTACAGAAAATAAATGTTAAAATAATTTTTGGGAAATTCCCAAATCATTTCCAGTAAGAAGTACTAAAAATATTTTCAAAGAGAATTGCTTAATTTTTTCAGAGTAAAAAATTCATGAATCGTTTCAGAGTCAAAATCATGCATTCCAAATATCATTCCAAATGATATGCAGAGCTGATGATCACTGATCATATGCCCGAACTATATTAGAATTGTGCTGGCTAGATCAAATTAGAATAATTTAGCAACCTTAAGAGTCCAAAAAGTATCTGACTTAAAATGGCTAACAGCTGACAACCTTAACGGCTCTAAATAGTACTTTATGTCCACCATAAAGGTCTGAAGGTTGTAACTGAGAAGATACTGATCTCGACACATTCGCAAGCATTGCAGTCCCCATGCTCTAGTTAGATATGCCTCGCCAGGCTCACAAAATAATACATCGCGAAAAAATGAACAATAACACAAACTCACTGAAGTTGAAATCCAACCAACATATCTTGAACCAAAACGATCTGATATGGGACTAGTATCAAAATCTGGATCATATGTAGACTCCGCCACCATACAAAATAATAATGTAGACCACCGCCACTAAAATGTCTCATACGTGGACTCCGCCACCATACAGAATAGTCACGTGTGAATCGCTACACACGGGTTACCACCTACCCTAGTAACTACATGCTACCATCTACCCTGATAGTTAAGTGTTATCAATACTCTGTTAACTGAGTTCTCACTATGGTGTACCAAAGGTTACGTTTACCCCGTAACGTGGGTGTCCCATATCGAAATGTTTACCGAAAACATGTGCAAATATTTATTCAAAATATTCAAAGTGCTGAACAGAGTACTTATACCAAAATACATTTATTTTCAGACAGAATGTTTGTTACAGAAAATTCTCGTATTTACATGCAGAGCAAAATACTTAACATAGAAAATATATTTATTTCAGAATAAATCATTTGTCTCAAAGACATTCTCAAATCCTGAAAGAATAATTTCCATTCAAAATATACCTTGAAATCCACAACAGAATGCTTGTTACCGAAATTAAAATAAATATTAAAACGTAATATTTATTTTCAAAACCATTGAAATTCCCAGACAAAATTCAATTTACATAACAAGGGTTTTCACATCAGTCCAATTTTTAGGATTTACTGATCCTTTAGAAATTTTCAAATTTCATGCAAAGGTTCTGGCACAGCGAAAACAATATAGGTTTAATAGACACAGTCTATGTGTCTGAAGATGTCATTTCACTCACCTGAAAAATCCAAGCTGATGGCTCAATCTCGTACCACCGGGGTCGGCTAACCTCGCTGACCAGGATTCGAAGCTGAAACAATTATTACAAAACAATTGTCAAACTGTGGTACTATAGGAATACCGAATGCATGATATGTAGATGTTGACACAGACTCAGAGAAACCCATCAAGAATGAAGATCAAACATCTCGTAAAATTATAGTTTGGTCCTCGACCTCTGTAAAATTACACTTTAGTCCTTAAACATTTCAAAATTTTCTCATTAGTCCTCAAATGGTCCTAATAGTCCTCCAAATAGTTAAAATCTCCAAATTAGACCCATAACTCTTAAAAATTACCAAAATACGAAAATTATAACTTTGGTCCCCAAAACCACGGCTTACTCCAGTAAGTCTCTTGCTTACTCGAGTAACAGCCTGAATGGCTTACTCGAGTAAGCCAAGTGCTTACTCAAGTAAGTCCCCTTCCCAGAATTTTTAGAATTCGTCCAACACTGATTTCGCCGATAAAAATCATCCCCAAACACCTACATTGCCTCTAATCAACATCAGAAACATTTATCCAACATCCATTTCAACAAACAACAACAAATAAACCCAAGATCGACCTCAATCCTCACATTTTCGGCTAAAACCCTAACCCACACAAAAAAACATCAAATCTCCTGATTCAAGTTTTGAATAATGATTATCTAACCTCAAATAATCATAACCTAACAACCTTAACCATCCATTTCAACAGAATCATTCGAAAATCCAAAACCCTAAAAATTTGGCCCAAAATGATTTTGTAAGATTGATGCATGAAATGAATTAAAAGAAGAGATTAGAAGTGATCTTACCTCCAGAGATGATCAGGAATGAATGAGGAACCAAGGAGAGACAATGAGAGGGCAAATGTGACGGATTTGGAGGTAAGAGATGTAAATATAAGGTGAGAGAGCCGAAAGGTTCGGGTAAGGGGTATATATAGAACTCCTGCCCAAAACGACACCACTTCTGCATTTCTGCCCCGCTTACTCGAGTAAGAGGATGACTTACTCGAGTAAGACTCCCCTAGAAATTCATCTGGAGAGTCGGCTTACTCGAGTAACAATATTGCTTACTCGAGTAATTCGAGGCTCTTCTTACTTGAGTAACACACAGATTACTTGAGTAACTCCCTTTCAACACCATTAATCAACCACTCAACACTTCAATCATTCAAGGTCGAACCAAGATCAACTTAACCCCAAAAATTTTGACAAATTCACATCTTCAACATCCTCAAACTCCAAATGCTACGACGAAAATCGATCGGAACAAATTAGGACTGATCAAAACACTATAGAAGACACGTCAGAAACAGGCGGGGTATTACATGAACCAACATACCATGGCCCAAGCAAAAGGGCGCTAACTGCTGAGCTAAGTGCCTCACTAAGCGCCGAAGATATGATAATGGCAGATGCTGAATAACCTAAAAAATGTTAGAGGGGAGGGGGTAAGTAAACTCAGTGAGGGACGACTCTCTAGATCGTCTTCGAAACTCACATAAACTGTTTTGAAAATATTTCAAAAATACCGCATGTATATATACTTATACACATACGTATACACTATGTAATAATAATTTATGAAGTTCATTTTGAAATCGTTCGCACCTCGGCAAACAACATACATTCACACTATATATATATATATATAACCTCTATACTAAAATACTTTATATAAGAATAACCTCTATTTTATTATAAAAAAATTGGTCCCAACTTAGGCCAATTATAGATAGGAATAACCTCTAAATTGTAATAAGTTATAAATATTTTTAAGTCCTGCATTAAGAATATATATATATAAGACAATAATAATTTTAAAAGACTATTATATTTACACTTATCGATGTAGAGTTAGAAACATACAAATTCAATGTGCCAAATTAAAGTATATATTTTTTGGCGTTAAAAAAAATTTGTGACAATACCTCTATTTAGTTATAACATCTCAATTACAATACAATTAGTTTGGTCCCAAAGATATTCTTATAAAGAGGTTTTAGTGTGTGTGTGTGTGTGTATAGTAAATTCCCTATTTGACTAACTGATGTGAACTATGCCACCTGAATAACTGATGTGGCCTGTGCCACCTGACACTGGGTGTCTAGCAGGACACGCGGTGTTACCACCAACTCTGGTAACTGGGCCTTCATTGACAGTTGTATACCAAAGGCTACTCCTCTCCGTAGCTGAGTGTCCCAAGTCACATAAGGGTCATAGACAAGCATGCAAAATAGATAAATAATACTGATAGTATTATTGATACTGATACTTATATGATATTTACACTTATACTAATTCTCATTTTAACCTATACAGGTAATTTTATTCTTTATTACACATAATCAAATTTTAATAATGTTCAATCCTTAATTAGTCCAGATTACATGTAGAGTCTGATTACACCAAAAACATATAATTTGGAAGACACAACCTAAGTGTCTAAAGCTGTCATTGCACTCACATGGACACCGAGCCAATAATCCAAATTTCGGACTAGGAACAAATATCACATAAAGTGCAGAACATGTAACAGACATCGGTGGATGGCTGGCCACCTCGGACATCAAACTGAGCTGAAATATAATTTATTACAAAAGAGGTCAGACGCGATAACTGTGGCAATACTTAATCTATGATATGCATATGCAAATGCAGAACTTAAATCCCAGACGTCGTCCGAAAATCTATTTCAATCGAATATTTCACTTTATCCCTCAAAAACTGAACCTTGATATAAAATTACAGTTTGGTCACTCAACTTTGTAGAATTACACTTTAGTCCTCAAAGTATTTCAAATTAGACCCAAATATGCAAAATATCAAGTCTAGTCCTCCAATTATTTAAAATAATGAAAATTTATGCTTTTGGTCCCTTCGGTAAAAAATTACCTAATCACCTACACTGACTCTAATCAACCTCAGAAACTCAAATCTATAATTGGTTTCATCAAAACAACTCAAAATCGTCATAAACATTCTAAAATCCGAATTGAACCCTAGCTCATTCAATAACTCATCAAATCTCATTATTTCAAGCTTAATTTATGTACTTCTAGCCCTAATCCATCATAATCTATCATCCTCTAACATTCATTTCAACAGAAATCATCAAATATGCACCCTAGCTCAATTCGGCCTAAAACAAAAAATGTTAGATTCAAGAATGAAAATTAGTTAATAAGTGAAATGGAAGGTCAATCTTACCTCAAGAGATGCTTATGAGTGATGGGTAAGCAATGAGAGAGTGCTTCAAATAGATTTGAGAGTGTTTATAGTGAAAAAGGAAGTGAACCAAAGCGGGTCAAGTGGGGAATTTATAGATTTGTGACTCGTTAGTCACCTACCCAACCTTGTGAGTTGACTACTAAGGCATGTTCTTTGCTAGTCGACTACCCAAACCACTAGTCAACTACCAAGACAGATTCTTCACAAATTGATCTCTTCCACTTCTTCCATTCAATCCAATCAAACACCACTGAGATCACATGTGTTAATTCAATCCAAAAAATCATCAAACATATAATCATAATCCCAAACACAAAATCATCATCACTACATCCAAGGACCAAATCGAGACTGAACAGAATGTTATAGAGGATCTAGTCGGAACCGGCGGGGTATTACACATTTTCACAAATAGGCACACGAGAAATTTGAGATAGTAAATAGACGTGTTCAAAAAACTCATAATTTTTTATCCCAACAATAGTGTTGCGCTCAAGAACATCACTTTTGAAACAATAAATATGTAAGCAACTCTATGTTTAGCATATGCAATAAAAAAAACAATCAAAAGTTTTTGTTGAACCAAGGGTGGTTAACATTCAAGTCCCTTTATGTTTTGATGATGAACAAAATAGTGTTTGATACTTTGGTGAAATTTGCAATCGAGCAACGACTCACTCGAGTAAACAACATGTCCACTCGAGTAACATTTAGCCTAGTTTATTTCACTCGAGTAACCTGAAGTCACTCACTCGAGTAATGAAACATTTGGACTTCCAGAGGCTACTGTTGAAGTTGTCACTCGAGTAACAAGATCCTTTACTCGAGTAATC
>CAODLS010681056.1:0-12404 GCA_948243855.1 Flueggea neowawraea | reverse complement strand
TGGAGGCTCAAGGTCGCAGGATGCCCTAAAGGCCTAGAGACAGCTCAAGGGCTGACTTCGAAACATCAGAGCTCGAGCTCCTAACTCGGGCATTGGTAACATTAATTCTATGAAGAGGATACCATGAGTCCAAGTGCAACCATAGTGTTTACCTGAGATGCTAACCACAATGTTACTTTTAGGCGCACCAGGAGATGGGGACTGAACATCTCGGGATTCCCCATTTGGCTAGTATTGCCCAAGACGTGGCAACTTAGCCTACTGTACAGAGTCGCAATCTAGGTCACTCACCCGAGCGTGCTGCCCTGGAAGAGCTTAAGGACACCACCTAAGAAATACTTGCAGAAGAAATTTTGGGCCAGTCAATCAAGTCCGTCTCTATGGAAGGTATCTCCTTGTCTGGAATTTACCCATCTTTCAACGAGCACTTCTAAGCAATTATCCATTTTGAATGCAAGTTCGAGTCCTTCAGAACCAAGTCCAACTTCAATGATAGAGGCTAGTCAAGACTATGTTGAAATGTCTCTGAGTCCAAACCTCCCTGTTGCTGAAGCATTCGCACCTGTGACCGAGACAAGGTGTCCCTTGGCCGACCTTGAGCCTTCACAAGTTCCCGAGCCGTCTGTCCCAAGTGTAGCTTCACCTGAAGGATCCGCTACTCAGTTCATGGAGCACCTACTAAAACCAGATCTCACTCTCATTAGCTTTCTTAAGTCATTCCTTTCTCCGAAATGGCTAAGGTACTAAAGATCCTTCATTCTCTGGGTTTACCCTCTCGAGACACCATATCTATTACTGTCATTGACTCCATTCGGGATGCTAGCCTTCAGAATTTTGGAGACAACTTCCAATCTGTCCTTGAAGACTTGCCATATGAGAGTTCATTTCCAGCAATGTCGATAGAAGAAGTGGCACTTCTCAAATAGAAAAAAGGAAGATACTCGAAGGATCTAGCCAAATCCCAGGATGATGAACGCAAATACGCGAGAAAACTTAAGAAAATGCAGAAGGGCGTAGGTGTTCTTCAATGAAAATTCCAAGGGGTGAATGACAAACTCTGTCAACGAGAGAAGCTCGAGCGACAAGCTAAGGCCTTTTCTCAACGAGTTGTCATCACTAAACAGGGGTTTGAATCTAAACTATACGCCTTCGGTCCCCTTCAAATGCTGCTTCAATCTTTAAAGGTTCGAAAACATGCTTGATGTACATTGTATACTATTTTTTTTAACCGAATACTATAGCCTAGATTTCTTATAGATATTATATAGCTCTAGGAACTTCATTTTCAAAATTTCTTTATTCGCTTCCCAAATAGAAAGAACATATTGCTTTAGGTACTGACCATTGACACTTCGTTGATGTTTAACGTCTTTTAATGATTCTAACAAGTACGCATTACCCGAATAAAGTTCCTTAACTCGGAAAGGTTCTTTCCAAACATGAGACCATTTACCAAACAAGTAATCCTTCTTATCAAATGGCAAGATGGTTTTCCAAATGAGGTCACCTTTGTAAAAATTTCGGATCCTAACGCATTTATTATATGCACGAGCCACTTGTTCTTTCTGAACCTTGATGGAATCTAGAGCCTCAGCAAACTCCCAATCCAACGAATCAAGCTCAACCATCATTGAATACGAGTAATCAACAAACTCAAAATCATTCTGTTAGGTTACACACATCGAGCCGGCCACCATTTCATATGGTAAAACCGCATCATGACCATAAGTTAACCTATACGGGCTGGTCCCAATGCTTTTCTTAAAACCAATCTGATGAGCCCAAAGGGTAGCTTGTAGCAAGCCAACCCATTCCTGAGGATTCTGACCAATCATCTTTTGAATATTCTCTTTTATGATTTTATTTGATGACTCGGCTTGACCATTGGCCTGAGCATAATACAGGGAAGAATTGATTATCTTAAATCCGCGCTCATCAGCAAAAGCTCAGACTTCGAATCTATTAAATGTTGTTCCCTAATCAACTGTGATTGAATGAGACAACCCAAACAGGAATATAATGTTTTCCTTAAGAAACTTAATTACCTCCTTTTGGGTTACTGCTTTCATAGGGATCGCTTCTACCCATTTGGTAAAATAATCAGTGGCTACCAGGACATAACAATGCCCTTATGTAGACTTAGGGTGAATTTTTCCAATTGCATCTATAGCCCATCATCGGAAAGGCCAAGGTTTAATAATCGAACGCAACTCCGCAACAAGTAACCGATGAATGTTATCATGCCTTTGATGTGCTTCACACCTTTTGGCCATAGCTATGCAATTCTTCCTGACCGAAGGCCAGAAAAACCCATGCCCCCAGATCACCCATGCCATTTTTTCTCCTGCTTGGTGTAAACCGCATAAGCCATAGTGGGACTCAGCCATGATTCACATAGCTTCATCATCCCTGACATACCGAAGTAGTAATCCATCACTCCCTTTCCGATATAACTCTCATCTGATGAGAACATAATTCCTCATTACTTGTCTTAAGAAAGAATTCCTCCCAACAGAAGCGGGATCAGGTCCTTCCACCAATCCTCGGGCTGTTGAAGGACAGACAATGCTAGCACATCGAGTGCATCCCTATTGTCAAGTAATTTTCTTGTTTCAATCATAACCTCTTGAGCTAACTTCGAATAGGGAATATGGCACCGTACTGCTAACTGAGCAAGTTCATTAGCAATCCAATTGGCCACTCGAGGAACATGTTGGACCTTCTTTTATCTCTATTTTCCAAAGAAAAGCTTGTACCCAAACCAAACAAGCCTCCAGCACTGGGTCTAAACACCAATCCTTTCTAGTGATTTGATAAATGATTAACTGGGAGTCTCCATAGATTTCTAATACTGGGACTCTAAGTACCAAAGCCAACTCCAGCCCTAATATTAATGCTTCATCCTCTGCACGATTGTGGGTGCATGTCTTATCAACCTTACAAGCCATTTGCGTTAAGATACCTCGTAGAGAGATTATTTTCACCCCAAGTCCTTGACCATTTTAGTGATGGGCCCATCGAAATAGAGTTTCCACGGGGCTAATTCCATGAACCCTACCTCATTTAGAAACCTAACATCGTCAAGCAAGGGGTGATAGGCCAGAAAATCAGCCAAAGATTGCCCTTTCACGGATTTTTGAGAGACGTAAGTTAGATCGTATTGGACCAACACCATTCTCCACCTCCTTATCTGACCCTTTAATAGTGGACTACTTAGCATGAATTTAAGCACATTAGTATTGGCAATGAAAAAATTTTATGGACAAGAAAATAATGTCGTAATTTTATTGAAGCAAGATACAACGCCAAACACAACTTTTCAATATATGAATAATTACATTCGGCATCATTCAAACTTCTACTCAAATGAAATACAACTCTTTCTTGTCCTTCTTTACTGTCTTGCGCTAACAAGCATCTGAGTGATTCTTTTATTGCTATTATGTACAACTTAAGCGGCTTCTCGGGCTCAGGCGCTACCATCACAGATGGTTGAGCAAGATAGCTTTTGATGGCCTCGAAGGCCTTTTGTTACTGTGCTCCCCACATGAATTCCTCGAATTTTTTAAGCCGAAGTAATGGCGAGAATACTCGAGTCTTTCCTGCAGCATTGGAAATAAAATGTCGCAAGTAATTCAGTTGCTCGAGAAAACTCTGCAACTCTTTCTTTGACCGGGGAGGTTTCGTGAAAATTATAGCGAGATGCACGCTCGGTTAACTCATACAAGTCATGGAATGCCATTCCTTCAAACTTCTTCCTAAGGTCGAAGTCTAGACCATCTTGTACGAAATGAAGAAAATCACTTTCGGGCAAATTAGCTTGGCACCTGATTCTTTCTTGCCTAAAACGAGTAAGGAACTTCTCAGTCATTTCTCCAGGGTTTTGTCTCAAATGTGCTAAATTGGCCACAATAGTTCCAGGATCGCCTAGGGAAAACTGGGCCTGGAAAGCATTCTGCATATCCCACCAAGTAAAAATGGAATTTGGCATCAAGTTGATGTACCAATTGAAAGCCTTTCCAGTCAATGAGCTCGGAACAAATGCATCTTTAAGAAATCATCTCCAGAAACTTCACCACACTGGTACGTGAATCGGGCAATATGTTCGAGATCCGACAATTTTCCATCTCCGAAAAACAATGTGAACTCAAGAACTTTGTACCCTCAGAGAAACAGATAATTCTTGTCGAGGTAATCTGGCTATGGTTTCCTATAAACCGGTCGGTTAATATGTTGCAATTGCGGACCATACATTCATTCAATCATGTTAGCAAGCACATCTTGACTAACTCCTTGAGTTGGGTTGGTACCATATGGAATGTTCCCTAAGTTAGGTCCCGAGCCCGAGGGAGGAAGATAAGCATTTATAGTGTTTGCTGCAAAAGTGGTATTAGGAAACCCTACAAACAGAGACATGGTCCCTGAGGTATTCCCAGGAAGGTTGTTATAAACTTGTTGAGTTGCGCCAAACTGAGGTTGTCCGAGCATTGCTGTAGTACTTACATACAAAGAAGTCGTTGCTCCATTATTGACATTTGGTGGAGTGTATGTCAAATGAGGAATACCTGAAGATGCTATTCCACTGATCGGATTGGGTGCTGTGACATGAGCCGAGGTTATCGTCCCAGGCAATCGAGCAGCATAAGTCGACGTGGAAGGATCAAAGGCTTGGTTGGCAGTGATCGACGGATACCCAGGTGGTGGATCGAGAGGGTGCCTCGATGGAAAACCCAAAATAATGGCCTGCAGAACTACTTCTTCGATAGGGTTCTTCCCTTTATCTGCCCGAGCCTCAATCATGATTTCTATCTCATTGACTATTTGTCTCCCCAAAAGGAGCCTGGGAGTCATGAAAACGGTGACCCACATTATCAATTACTCGATCCCCTTAGCGCTGCACTGAAACATTCCAATCATTAGTTCGTTTTATGAATTCCTTTGAATGCTTTTGGGAAAATTCGAGAATGAGGTTGCTCTGCTCGACTTGTACAGCCCGAACTTCTTTAACTAACTCATTTGACACATGTCCGAGCTGTGCGTGTAACTTGCTCATATGGGTTTCCACCTGAAGTTGCACTTTATGCACTTTGTTGCACATGGTTTGTTCCAATTCCTGGCTCCATTTTGCTCTTTTCTCCTCAGACGCACGAGAGGACTCCTCTAGTCGGGCATTCGTGATGTCCAACTGTGTTCGTCTTTCCTCAATCACGAGTGAAGACTTTTCTATTTTGGCGCCTATGAGATCCAGCTTTGCCTGCAAAGGAGCTAACCGCTCCACCATTCGTCTGTCATAGTCATCCATCTCGGCTGTGAAGCGAGCCTAAAAATTGTTATCCTCATTGGACTGCGAACTAGAGTCAGACAAAGAGGCCTCGGGTCCCCTCAAGATAGCCAATGGTTGATGAGGTGAGGTCATTTCTTGACCTTGGTCATCATCCAGATGAGATTGCAAGGTTGCACTTCGAGTTGGTCGTCGTGCCATCCTTCACTAAAAATCTCCCACTGTGGTCGGCAAAAATTATGTTGGAGGTTTTTGCTCAGCAAGACATGTCCAAAAATATGTATGCCCAAGTATTCTCGGACGGGATGAACAAGAGTGACCGCCTAATTTGAAATAAGGGGGTTCAGATATGCTTGGCAATCCAGGACTTTAAGTGCAAAGAAATGAACAAAACTGAAGTGGATTGTAGATACTCGAGTGATGGGTGAACAAATATACTAAACAAATAAATTAAAGTAGCTAAAGGGAATTAAATTACTTAAGTGTAGAGGAAAGCAGTAAAGGAAAACGGTAAAGGTAATATGAAAACTAATAACTACTGAAGTTAAAGACAATAATTAACACAAGTTCTAAATGCTCACTTGGTCAGCAGAGGAATGATTAGTATTCGCCGGCTTCAGTAAGCAAATGAATAACTAAACTACTATAGATAAATCTGTAAATGCAAGAACGGGAAATGAAATGCCGAGAAATTAAATTGCAAGAGCTTTGTCTTTGATGATGTCCTTTTCGCTTTCCACTTCTTCATATTTATATTGAGGGGTCTCAGCGGTTAAATCCTGATTTTTCGCTCCACGTTCTCAATGTTCAACTCCTCTAACCACGTTCAAGTCTCACATTCTGGCAACTTCCTTCTGGCATGTCCTACTACAACTCTACTCGAACAAGCATTTCAGATGCTCCATTTCAGACTTCATTCAATCCTTCCTCTTTGGTAAACTCTCGCAAGCCATGCCCGAGCTCAAGTCGGGTTCAAACTCTTCGAGGAAAGGTATAACAAACCAAGTATTGCTTTCATGAAGTTAAGGAGAATGCTGGCCTACCCGAGGGAAGGTGCAGAAGGCCACATAATGCTCTTCGAGGATAAGCTTAGCCTATCCGAGGGAGAATGCAACTGACTAAGTGCTGCTTCCCGAAGCTAAAGAGAAACGTCTTTTAAACACTTTCACTCTGCCTTCATATTAAATGCGGCCCGATTTTCGAAATAAAAGCGCTTCCTGAGCACGACACGTGTCTATTGCATTAAATGTGTCTAACATAAAGCAATCAATTTTCAGAGACCTTTGAACTTTGAGATTGAAACCCAGATGAAGAGTTTGCTCATTAGGTTGTGAACTTTTGGTGACGAGACTAGATGTTTGGAGGGTGAAAATGACTTTCTTTCTTTTCAGTTAGCATTTTAGGTGACTGTGTGTATGTGTGTGGGTGTGTGTGTGAGAAAGAGAGAGAGAGACAAAGCCAAAGAAGGGAAGGTTTGTTTGGGTTTTTACCATTGGTTGGGTTGCTTATTTTGGCCCAATGGTTTGCTTTCAATGTTGTGTACGGTTGGTTTTTAATGTTCGGGTTGGTATAAATGGTGTAGTGATTGGATTATGTCTTTTAGTTCAGCAATGCATTCAATAAGAACAGACTTAACCGCTCAAGTGTCATTGCAAGAGCATCTCTAATGTATTAACCCATTTAAGAGTTGATGTGGCTGTCACATCAATAATTTATTAATTTTTTACACATTATACTATATTTTTCTAATCCTTGACCTTTTATGATACTCTACTATGAGACGTATAATCACTTCACTCATCATTTAATTTATTTACAATATATAAATAGTAACAAATATATTTATCTCACATAAATAGTTTTGTGAGTTAATATTTGAATTAAAAATAATATTTGAAATAAATCTATCAAATAAATTATTTAATTAATTTTTTAAAAATAATATTTTCAAAAAACAAAATAAATGGTAAATCTAATACATATTTAAATTAAAAACATATTTATCAATGAGAAGAGATTCAAAATTAAGTCAAAATACATTATTTAATTTAATTAAATTTTATTATTTATTTTAAAATTTAAACTCGATTTATTTTTTTCAATAATTAATATTTTATTGTCCAAATTTTTGGACAATAAAATATTAATTATTAAAAAATATAAATCAAATTTAAATTTTAAAATAAATAATAGAACAAAATTAAATTAAAAAATATAGTTTGTCTCTCTCTCTCTTAGAAAGACTGTTAGTAATGCTCTAAGAAAATAACTTGGCCATGAGTTTGAAGATTATGGTTCTTTGGCCATGAGTTTGGAGATTATGGTTCGTAGGCTTATATTATACTATACAATATGATACAATTCATTTTAGACAATGGAGACAGATCAGAGAGTGACTCGGTATTTCTTCCCTTCCATTTCCAAAAACTAAAATCCAAAACAACAAAAGTAAAGAACATAAAAAATAAATCTGACCCATTGAAAAAGATTCCACTTTCGAAAATAAATATGGCCTTCCGGAATTGAAACTTGTCATCGACGGTCGCAACGGCATTCCACAATAACAAAGAGGAACACCACGACCACCTGCCATCTTCCGGGATTGGGTCTGCATCAGGAAATTTCTGAGAAAGGAACAGGCTTCTTTTTCCTCTCGCTACTCAAATACTTTCTAGCCTTTTCATTCCCAATCTGCAGTATTCATGAAGAGTCAACATTTTTTCCAAGGAAAAAATAGTATGAATATGATTATTGTTTATGTCATGCAAAATCACGAAGGGCCAAAACCTTCTAATGGTCATGAATTGTTCTTTGAACAAGAAAAAGAAAAATTGGTAATATTGTAATAACTAGCCCGTGCAATACACTCAGCAGGAGGAGTACCAAGCAAATAAGTTATCAGATCCAATTGATGCACCACATTTTTTCCAGGAAACAAGTGCTTCCCCGTCAACAATTCAGCAAATACGCATCCTATGCTCCAAATATCAATTGCAGGTGTGTATTGTAAAGCCCAAAGTTAAACATAACTAACTCCAACAAAATAAAAAGTGAACTGTGGTCTCTTATAGACAAAGAGAGGACTCCGTCAGTGATTAAAAAAAAAAATCCAGCGACTGGGAAGAGCGATGACACGAGGAAGGGAAAGAGACCGTCGAGAGATTAAGCTTCGAGAGAGAGAGAACGACGACAAAGATGGAGCAGGCTGAGAGAGAGAGAATGAGAAGCGATGGGATTCACAGAGTAACAAAGAGTCGACGATTTTTTATTGTGAGAGACAAGTGGATTTTAGGGGTTCATCAGAAGAATGGGGAAAGATGAGTGACATGGTATTTTAAGTGACGTGGCATCAATAATTGACTGACATGGCAGATCCATTGGTACCGTATCATCTAATTTTAATGTCACACGCACCATTAAACACTTGAAGTTGCCACATCATCGCAGATGAGGTTATGCGACCATGTTTGCAAACTTCAAGGGATAATGTGATGTTTTTTTTATAAGTTGAAGGAATCCGTAAGCGTACGTAAAATTATAAAGTGAAAATTTCATAATGGGTACAAGATTAGGGGGATTCACATGTATTAGGCCTAATATTTTTAATCATATAGGATTTAAATTCATCACACAAACAATTTTTAGGCCTTCAACTGATCACACAAACAATATTTAATCATATCTAATTTCTTAATAGTTTTTGTTTTCAATATAAAGGTGATCTCAAATTTGGAGTGATCAGGGAATTAAACATTCAAAAGTACAATTAAGAATTAAATACATGGCCAAATACTAAATATACCTGTTGCTGTTGATTGAATGTCTGTGCTGGATTTGGTTGGACTCTGAAATCTATGCCTTGAAAAATTTCCTGTAATTAAACATAGTATAATAATATTATTTTAGTTTTCTCGACTTGGTAACTCTTAAGGGAGGAAGGGAGGAAGGTAGGTAGGTATGGAATGCATGCATGCATGCATTGCACATTCATGTATGCATGCATGCATTATGTATGTATAGATGTATTTCAGATGTGTACTATTTCACGAATTCACCTTGTCAGAAGGTTTTGCTTGAAATTGAGAGGACGGACCTTCACCATGATTCGATTCAGGTAGCTCTTTTGACAAAGTGCAATGATTGTTAGATCCGGAAGAAAAAAATTGGAGAAAAATATTGTTTGAAAATATCCATAAACATCTAATAAAAGAAAAATAAGCTGAACCTGCAGTTCCTGATCGAAGTTATGGGCATAACATTCATCTTCACCTTCACTTGCATAATCGAACTCACTTTCATCTTCACTTTCACATATCAAATATTTTTCATTTGGCGAGCACAAAGTACCAACATCTTTAGATTCGTTGCATCTCTTATTCCCCCAAACACAATAAAAAGCACCTGCTCAAAACAAAACTTCAATTTCACTTCAAAAACACTCACACCTAATTTGAACACGTAAATTATAATTTCTAATGCCAAAAATTTATGCACTTTTACTCAAGAATCGTAAGTAATATTTTAGAAACCTTACCACTAAATGCAGACAATGTGAAGGGATCCACCTCAAGGATTTCAGTGCTTGTGTCTTTATAGGTACTTAATACGGCCTCCCGATCAGGGCATTCAACTTGACATCCATTCACAGAGACCTCAAACTCGTCTTTAGTGAGATTTGTGGTCACCTCGAGTGTCTCATTCTCATCCAGTGGTGTTTCTAATCCCTTGTAATTAACGTTTTGGGCATACAGTGGAACCAGGCCACACTTTAAAACATGACGTCGAGGTTTCTCGAAGTTACAAGTACTACAAGAAATGTCCAAAGTGACATCATGATAGTCACCTCTACATCCAAGTTTTCCAATCATTTCATTGTACTCGTCACTGCTAAAAGAAGCATAACTTAGGATTACGTGTTTTCACTCCAAGCTCAACCATAAATCTTCATGTGGAAACCAAGAAAAGGAATGACCCGAAGTATTTTTAAAACATAATTTGTAATTAAAAGGTTCACCGGCTGGAACAACAGCGCATAGAGCAAACCCCAAAAACCTCTCATTAACAGGAAGTTGGATAGTAATGGAATGTCCCATATTTTGATGTTTGATCCACTCTGGAATTTCACATCCTGGATAAACCATGTCGAACCGATAATTCCTGCCGATCTAAAAAATATTGTAAGGAAAAAAACAATTATAATTTTTGGCATGAAAGTTGAAATTAGGGTAGTGAAGTAAAAAGATAATATTTAATTAGGAAAATGGAAAGATAGGAACCTCAAAATAAGAATACGTTGCCTCAGCTTGAATTTTCATCTTTGCTAATGCCGCAATCTTGCTCCACCGGACGTCCAATTTCCAGCAATTACAAAAGAACATGGAGTTGTAAAAACTTCTAAAATTTTGGAACCTACATGGCTGTTCAAGGTCAAATGCTGTTTCCAAGGATTTGCAATGTGATACGTCTAAGAATTCTAATAATGTTCCTGAGAGCTCTGGCAAGAACTGTATCTTCTCGCAGTATCTGATGGAGAGACGTTTCAGCGGAGACAATTGTCCATTTGTATTTAATTGGGATCTAGAAGACTGTGGGAACTCCATACTTTTTGAGAGATTCTCTAAATTTGAACACCCGTCAAGTTTTAATTCCTCAAGAGATTTTAACTTCCAAATGCTACTTGGAAGACTCCCAAGTTCAACACAATCTAACATTTTCAATACTTTAAGTGCATCAAAACACCCAATCTCAGGAAAGCTAGTTAGTTTTGAGCATCCATTAAGGACAAGTCTTTCAATAGATCTCCAAGCAATGGGGCTCGGAAGGCTCCTAATATTTGTGCAGTAATGAAGGTCCAAAAATTTAAGCTTATTCAGATGATTCATGGATGAGGGAATCTCAACTAAGCTGAAGCAATAAGCCAAATCTATTTCCACAACATTTTGGGCCAAAGAGAGGTCTGGTAATTTGATCAGGCATCCACAGCCAATGAGGATAATCTTTTTTAATTTTCTGAGATCCTACAAGAAAATTATATATAATATGATATAGAACAAATCAGGTTTTTTTTTTTGATCGATAGAACGAATCAGAATTCTTCTACTGCTTATGTTCCTTCCAACAATTAGTAAATAGTAGTTGATATTCTAAATAAGATTTTACCTGAATACCTTCCCAAAGTTGTTCGAGTTTGCCATAATCCAAGATAAGCTCAACAAGATTCGTTGGCTGAAAATTTATTGGCAGACGCTTCAGTGGGCAGCAATACCATTGGAGAAGGCGAAGCTCATCGGGGAGATATTCAAGTCGAGGACAAAGCACCCTACTGCGATTGTGAAAGCGCAATATTAGGAATTTTAGATTAGGCATTTTTTTAAAAGCATCTGGATTTAAATAAACATCTTGTTCTTCCTCTTTCCGCTTGCAATCCAACTTGATTCCTTCAATTGCTTCAGTTCCCTAACAAATCAGACCAAAAGATCTGAGAGTTAAATTATGTTACAGAAAATACAATTACCTTACTTGACAATTTAGTCCAACAGTTATGGGGAGAGAAAATTTGGAACTCATAGAAAATAGAATTAGCTTGCCTATGCAATTAAATTTTGCTTAATTTTCCAATTTTAAGTATTTTTCCTATTTTCGGTCTTCAGAAAATTTAAAAAAAAATTCGGTCAGATAAATTTTTCAAAATTTACAGAAAAGTAATTTGAATTTTTTCTTAACCACTGTGCAAAATTTCAGATCAAAACTCCAAGTATTGAATTTTTTAAAGATATATATGTGTCATGCATCGGATGCAATAAGACAAATATAAATAAATTATCAAGAACTACCCTTAATTACAATGAACATTTTGTTCCAGAAAATATTGGAAGTTTAATTGCTTTTTTTGTCAAAAGGAAGTTCGATTGTTTTATCTTTTTTTTTTCTGTCTAGGAGAACATGTACGTAATTCTACTTCTTTGATCTGTTAAGAGGACACTTCTAGTTGTTTCAACATATACGTATATATGTGTGTACTATGTTCACAATTTTACTGTAGGTATAAACATAAATGAAGAGCAATAAAATGTGCAGCTTACAGAGTTTTTGTTGAACACTTGATAGATGTCACTGTAATCCC
>CAODLS010681038.1:0-11110 GCA_948243855.1 Flueggea neowawraea | reverse complement strand
CTTTGTATGTGAAATGATTTCAAAGTTGATTTTTTTGAAAGAATCTATTTATATATATACGGGTGTATGTATCTATACGATATTATTTGGATATATACGTGCTTGTGGTAGTTTTGAAAATGTTTTCAAAACCCTTTTAGAGGCGCTTGTGCCGCTCTTTTGTGTTATCCACTCACTAGGGGAACTTACCCTTTTATTTTTCTTGTCTTTGTTCTACTTCACTTTTCAGGTAGCGGATAACAGTCGTTTGGTTCTTCCGCGTGCAATGAGTGCCCTGTTGTTCGGGCCAAATTATGTTATGTTGGTTGCTCCACACTGGGTAGTGGGTATGGACTTACAATTGTTAAACAAATGTTTAACGATTTTATTTAAATTATTTATTTAGTATTTTGTTATTACGAATATATTTTAATTATATATTCGGAGATATTATTTTTGAAAAACATATCCCTGCTAAATTGTTTAATACGGTAAATAAGCCAATTAAAAATATGAATTTGGGTAGTTTCTGTTCTCCGAGGCTTGTGCGAGATGGGTCGGGCTTCCACAGACGGTTCGCCTCGTACGCCAGTCGCGGTCCCGGGAATGGGTCGTGACAACAGACTCCTTGTCGTGACTTCCTATAATATTATATTTAATTTAATTTTGTTCTACTATTTATCTTGAAATTTGAACTCGATCTATTTTTTCTTCTCAATAATTAATATTTTCCTTCTCTATTTTCAAAACATGTTAGGTTATACACATATACAAGATTAATTGAGATTAACAAAGGCAAGGGGATTGGTGGAGAAATTTAAGTTTCTCCTTGTTGGTAAGATATTCAACTCCCCACATAGGAATTGAATCATATTAAACCCCAAATTGGGATGGAATGGAGATGGCAAATTATGTTAATTATATATTTTTTTTAATGTCCTCATGATTAATCTCTTCAAAATATGTCTTCTTCTCATATTTTGCTATTTGCCATGCAAGAGGAGATTAAACTGTTTCCCCTCTTCATCATTTCTCGTAATTTACCATCCCCTCAAAAATCCTCGCTTCCACTCTTTTCAACCTTCTAGATTTCATCCATGCATAGCCTTGGGCAAATTTGGGTGCATGTTTGGTGCCGATGCTTGTTTTTCATTCTTTAAACTATTAATATTAACTATTGAATGCCTTATTTGATTACGAATTAATGCTGCTTGGCTCATTCTCTTGAACTATGAATCTTTATTTTCTCGACTAAGAAAAACTACAAATCTCTGTTTGTTTGGCGATTTTAGACTCGACTACATCGATATAGAAATCAAATTTGAGCCGAGATTTTGATATCTATGAACATAATGCACAAATTACTAGATTAGCAATTCTTTAAGCGCTCATTACAGTACTTGATCATGTTACTGACCATCTCGCGGATGAGTTCTGATTGCAAAAATTCTTTCACGTAATAAACCTCATAGGCGTTAAGCAATGGTGGAAGAGTTGAATTTTCAGTATTGTTTATTGTAAGATCAAAGGATCTGTCCAGTGTAGTTGAGTTGCTATAAATTGCAGTCGTCTGCAAGTATTTAGGCACAATGGGTCCGCCCCAGAATTCGTCATTTCTATATATGTTGAATTCTCTGAACTCGTTATGTTTCAGCTCTTTAAGTTCCGCAAAGTACAAATAGACATAAACCTGATTGGTAGAATCATCACGACCAAAATATAGTTTGATGGAATTGCTACCATTGGTACTCCTGCAGTTTCCATGACAACTGATGGAACTTTGTAATTATTCCCATCTGTTACTGATTCAATGGTTGAGCTTGTATTCAACATGTCATACCTATCATCATACGCTGGCCACCAGATGCGACCATATACATCATCTGGGGACCTACATGATAATAGTAATTAGTAGGATACTACCAATAAGCTCTAAAATCGAAGAATTGAGTTTGATTGTATTCTGATGGAGCAAAATGTCTAACCTGACAAAGGAATTGCTGTTGGAACCATAATCATCCCGATAAAGGCAGACCAATGCTCTATATGCACTTACATAAATGTCACTGTCCAGAAGTTTTAGCTCCAAAACTGATATGAAAGGTGTTCCAAATCCAGTATTCACTAGACAGACATCTATGGTATCCGAATCAGCAATATAAATGATCTCTGTGCACCAGCGATGAGATGCATGATCTAAAGTCACTGTATTCCACCTGTTGACTCCAAGATACAAATCGAATCTCGTAACATCACTTTTATTGTTGTAGTTTCCATACATAAAACATGCTCTGATCAAATACTTGCTGTTCTGTCCTTGTTTAGGCTTCAGAACGTAACAGCTTTTTGCTCCATCCGTGAAGCTTCGGAGGGTCAGGAATTGTATAGGGACACCTGTTGTATTAATTTCTGATGATACGTTGTGATTAACTCCGGCGTCTATGAATCCTGAATCTGAAACATAATAGATTCCGAGGACAGTATTATTATAGGCATGGTGTATGCCACAGTCTATGCTTATGAAACCTGAAGCAAGGGACGGTAACAGATATGGCTAATTAGTCATCTTGGTGACATCAAATGATGCTATCATAGTAAATGAAAAGAATTCAGAATTTACAAACCCGATTGATCCTCCGCTTAAGAGATAGCAGAGAGAGGAAAAGCACTGAAGAGTACCATGAGAAGGAGAAAACACTTGACCACCCCTTCCATGACATGCACTCTTTAGTCTCCAATGGCTTCCAGACTCTAAACAACACAACCCCTCTAAGCTTTAAGTTGAAATTTAAATCTGAACTGCAGTTGTCTTTTGATGTTGGAAGTATTACTGAAAGGCCAATGAAGAGGGCTTGGAATGAAGGATTTACCCTGTCAAACTATATTTTTCTCCAAAAAGGGTTAAAATCATTGAATTTTTTAATTCTGATTGCTCATTTGTTAGAAATCTCATTTTCTGATAGCTACATCACTGCAGTGGCAGCAATATTTTATCATAGTGCTGGACTTCAAATCTTTTTTTAAAGCAAATGTTATTATATAACTCATTGACAATGAAATGATTGGTTACATGTTACTATCAGTAATCTACTTCAACTTTAGTTAGAGTGTTTCAAGTTCTAAATACCAACTCCCCAACAAGTAACGTCCTCAAATATTTAAAAAAAAAGAATGACAAAAAAAACTTATATTCCTTTTCACTTCTACATTTCATATGAACTAAATAGCTTAAAATTGCACTTTGGGTGATGTGCAAAAATAGACAATAAAATAAAAATTATTTCATAAATACAACAATATTTGAAAAACATACAAAAAATGAAAAAAAGAGAGTAAAATATTAAAAAATACAATAGTTTGACCGTGTATTGACCACATGGTCAAACTGTTGATCGCGCTTTGACCAAATCATTTAAGCCAATGAAAAAGAATACAATTGGAGTACAATCCGAGTAAAGAGTACAAATGAAGTACATGTAGAGTATAACCAGAGTACAGAGTAATGTTATAAAGGCCAAAGAACATAGATCATCTTAGATAATGAGTACAATCAGAGTACATCGCGAGTACAAACAATAAAATAAAAACAAATAGAGTATCAAGTATAGAGTACATTTAGAGCACACAACAAAATCTCTATAAAAAAAAGTAAGTACAACAAGAGTACAAAATAAAAAACTGACAATAATTGAGGGATTAATTCTATAATTATCAAGTATAGAGTATATTTAGAGTACAACTACCATTTAGTTTAGAATACATTTAGAATACACCAACAAAATCTCTAAAAAAATGAGTACAACAAGAGTACAAATAGAGTATAGAATGAAAAACTGAAAATAATTGAGACTGATTTTATAATTGTCAAATATAAAGTACATTTGGACTACAACTATCATTTAGTTTAGAGCACATTTAGAGTACAAAAAAATCTCTACAAAAAAAAGCGAATAACAAGAGTACAAACAGAGTACATAATAAAAAATAAAAAATAATTGAAAGAATGATTCTATAATTGTCAAGTATTAAGTATATTTAGTGTACAACTACCATTTATTTTCGAGTAGATTGATAATTATGGGTATTATAAATTAATTCAGGAATGGGCTCCGAGAAAATCATAGTCCGAATTAATTTCTTAAAATAGGATTTCAAATTGTTTACCTTCCATCTAATGCTTCTAGAAATACATAGCCAAGTAGTTGTAACTTTCCGTTTTTTCTTACACATGTATCAGTGCGTGAATAAGGGGCTTCCAATTACCAGTGCGACAACAAAAAACTGAAGGTTTATTAAGTTTTTTCATGGTAATTAATCTCAAATGGAGTATTTAGTTTTTGTTAATATCCGTGCGATATTTTCGAAAATGGAAAAAAGTTGAAATCCCTTTTTTTGAACAGATAAAAAGCTTCAAATTTTGGAAATATGGTGTTGCTTGCAAAATTTGTGGAGGAAGAATCCAACAACCTGGAAACATTCAACTGGGATATTGGAAACGGAGAACCTGCGGATGGAATGCGACTGCGAGTCATTGACAGATCTGAAACCCCAACACCCAAAACGTCGACCACCCTCCGTTGCCATCCACTAGCAGCAATCACCACCATGGGTCGTCCACCACCAGTAACAGCAACGAAACCGCCATCAACCGCACAAACCTTCCACCCCTTGTAGCAACAACCAACCTGTCGTCGACCACCAGATCTGGGAGGAAGAAGGCCTCCAGATCTGAACCAACCAGACAACGAACAAGCCAGCCACCACCAACAACCGTCCTGCTCCAGAAGCAGCGACGTCGCCGCCGCCATCCACCACCCAAGAAACAGAGGAGCCGCAACCTGAAACACAGCAGAGAGCAAATCCAAGAGGAACCAAAAGGGAAGGGATTTATTCAAGGAAACTGGAAGAGAAAGCAGAAGAAACCTCACCCACCGTTGGCCTAGAGAGACCAACGGTGGGGAGTAGGAAGAACGCCACTGAGGGAGAATCAAAACAACGGCAGTGGAAAAAGAAAAGTTAGGGTTTTGGGTTGAGTTGATAGAAAAAAAAAACATCATCTACCTACTACTTTGATTATTAAAAAAATATAAATTAAAAATATTTTATAATAGAATATATAATACTTTTGAGTGGCAATGTAAATTGATATTTTTTTATAATAAAATATATAATTTTTTGAGATTATATTTGTAAAATGAAAATAATAAAAAAATGTATAGAGTGTAATTTTCTCCACTTCTTGGCCGTTAAAAAAAAAATACACTTCTTTGTGAGATGTTGTTTTGAAACTTATCACTAAGCAACGTTATAATTTAGTAATTAGTATATTAGTGTAAGACTCATTGGATTTTACCTCTCAAAGAGCAACCAGTCAAAAAGATAAAAGGTTCATATATCTTAGTGAAAGCACACATTGGAAGCAGGAGGAGGATTCAAATATTCGTGAAAACACTTATTAGAAGGGAAAGAAATGCTCTAATACTCGAGTGATCTATAATTCTCCAAGTAATTAACCACTCTTTATAAAACGAAGTTGCACTTCCTTATTTGGTATGAATCAACTATTTGAGAAAATAAATTGTCAGGCTTGAATTTTTCAAATGTTTTTTTTAATAAACAAGTATGGACATTGTTTGACATGATTAAAGGACAAAGAAAGAAAAATTCCATTTCATGTTTGACCAATAGACTAACTATCGCGCGCATTAACTAGCACAAAAGCTAAGTGCGTGACATATAGCCCATAATCCTTCTGATACTTCTAAAAACTTATTTCATCAAACAATTTTTGGATGTTCCACACTAACATTTATACCAATAGACTAACTGTTGCGCACATTAACTAGCACAAAAGCTAAGTGCGTGACATATAACCCATAATCTTTCTACTACTTCTAAAAACTTATTTCATCAAACAATCTTTGGATGTTCCACGCTAACTTTTATACCAATAGACTAACTGTCGCGTGCATTAACTAGCACAAAAGCTAAGTGCGTGACATATAACCCATAATCTTTCTGCTACTTCTAAAAATTTATTTCATCAAACAATCTTTGGATGTTCCACGCTAACTTTTATACCAAGAGACTAACTATCTCATGCATTAACTAGCACAAAAGCTAAGTGCGTGACATATAGCCCATAATATTTCTGCTACTTCTAAAAACTTATTTCATCAAACAATCTTTCGATGTTCTACACTACACTAACTTTTATACCAATATACTAAATGTCGTGCACATTAACTAGCACAAAAGCTAAGTGCGTGACATATAGCCCATAATCTTTATGCTACTTCTAAAAATTTATTTCATCAAACAATCTTTGGATGTTCCACACTAACTTTTATACCAATTAGACACGCACAAAAGATTGATGATGATGAGTAATAATGGAGGTTATCCAGTCAATCATATGCCAACATGGTGTGATACTATTTAAACATAATGCACTGTACAACATACAAAGACTAGTGGATTTAGTAATTGCCTCGCCAGGAGCAAAGGCAACCGCCAAACTAGAATGTATTTGCATCGAGCTCTTGTCTTTCATGCAATTAAGGCATTAATATGATATGGGTCACCTGTTGACAGAGATAAAGTTTCAGACTTCAACTCGAAGTCGCATTTTTTGGCATGTGATCACTGTAAGCTGATACTTGTCGGTCACTTCCATTGTATCATCACTCTCTTTCATTTTGCTCTCCTTTAAGTATTTAACATTAAGAAGAAAGTGACTGTTCAACCAGGAAAAGCATGATGACGAGATGAAGAAGACGCAGCAGCCGCTCTGGTTGCAAAATTATAACAAACAAGATGGCGTGCAAAACAAATAGACGACGGTTGACGGAACTAAAGTCGAAATCAACCTCGGAATTCAAAAGGAAATGAAATAGGAGGTCGTTCAAATTTCATGCGCTGTGACCCCGGGTGAGGGCGAAGACGTAATAGGAGATCTTTTAAAATAAAGGGACGTATCAACGGAATAGGGTAAACCTCAAGGACTTTGAGGTAATTTCCCTATTACCCTGAACCAAACATATGTATGTGTATATATTCATCGTCTTTCTTTTCTCGCACAAACAAACTCGAAGTTGCAGGCCCTATAAGCCATGACGGTGAGAATTAACTCATGTTGTTTGGTTATTGTAAAAGACTCATTCTTTTTAGCCATAAATCTATGATCTCAGGGTTCCCATCATTTTACTTGATATCTGTAGCAATTGAAGTGCAGCACTGCCTTTTTGGCTCAAATCATATTAAATTAAATTCTTTGTTTATGAGATGATGGTGATGTCCATTGAAGTCCAGGTCTTACTTTGTTTGGTAGAAATTCAATAAAGTTTTTGTTCTTTGTGAGATGGAAGGGATAAATTTTTCGAAACGTCGATCACCGCAAGGTTCGTGAATAAATTCCCAGGCACAGATCTGTATTTTTTTAACCAAAAAGATCGGTTCTTGATTCGTTCCAGCTTAAAAAGTTCTGATTTTTTTACCCTTCTGTTTGACTGTAATGGTTTATGCTAGTGTTTTGGTTGTCCTCGTTATTGCCGAAATCGAATAACTTGGTGCTTTTCTTTTTTCGTCTTGGTTTTCTTCTAATGTTTTGAATTTAGTCTTGTATTTTGTTACATCAATATATGTTCTTTTAATTGCTGTTATGACAGTTCAGTGAATTTCTTTCTGTTGATTGTAATTTATTTTTGTATTTTGCTGTTTTATCTACTTCGCTTAAAAAAATAAACTCATTCTAGGCTTTTCTCATAATAATTTGTTGTGCTCTAGCAATTTGGATTTGTTAGTAATCCGCTGCATTTGTTGTTTGATTTGTATAGCGAAAGAGAGACTCCGATTCGGAGAAGGACTGCATTAGCCAATTGCCGGATGACATAATTGCTTCTATATTATCAAGATTGACACATAGAGGCCGTTAAAACCAGTGTTCTTTGTCGCAGATGGGAAAAAATGTGGAGGCACATATTTGGTACTGATTTAGTTTTCTGTGATGATCAGATAACAGTGTTTGGTTATTTGCAACGTCCTTTTATAGCATGGGTAGATCGTGTCTTGAAGTCATATAAGGAGCGACCAACCAATGAGTTTGTTGTCCGTTTCAGTTTGATTTCTTCTAAGGTTTTAAAGTCCTGGCTTGCGTTTGTCTTAAACAAGAATGTCAAATGACTTCACTTGGACATGGTCTTTTGTGTTTGTGGCTTCCCTGATTTAAGAAAGGTCTCAATTTTGCATTCTGCATACAGTAATCTGAAGGATATCTGCCTTCGTGGCTTTGAAATTGATCGTGTCGCCCTCCATTACTTCTTGTCCAACTGCCCAAATCTGGAACGCCTATATCTCCAAGATTTACTTGTAGTGAAACATCTCAATGTTGTGAGCCAAACTCTTAAGTGTTTGGAGGTGGTTGAGTGCCACGAGTTAAAAAAATATATTGATTTCTGGACCAAATCTTATATAATTGAATTATGCTGGAAGAGAGGGGGTACTGCAATATGGAAGCATTCCACTTCTGTCTGACTTTTCCCTTTCCGGGTTATGCATAGATTTGTTTGTGAAACAATTTGCCAGTGGATTTAGGTTGGCCATCCAATTGACAACTTGAAAGCTTCACTTATCGACGGAGGTAAACAATTTACTGTCTACGTACGATTATCTGTTCTTATCTGTTATATCTTTTGAGTAATAGAATGATATTCTATATTGTTACTCTTTGCCAGGTGGTTGGGAGAAGCTTTGATTATCCTCAAGAATTGACTGCTTTGACTGTGCTCAAACATCTAGAAATTAAGATGGATTTGCCTGATTACCGGTGTCCACTTTGGCCAATTTGTCTGATAAAGGCAGAGCCCTTCTTACATAAATTTAAAGTCGAGGTAAATGCTGTGTTGTTGTAGCTGATAATATTTCAAATATGTACTATTTCTCCTGTAGTTAAGACATAAAACATGAAAAGGAGAAATTCTTTAATATATGGTTGTATTGGTGAAATGAGGAACTAGAGCATTTGCTTCACTGCATCCATGTAATCTCAAAGTGACGATCTCCGATATCGTTAGGTCTTTTATTTCAAAGTAGGATACAAAGCTCTATTATTTATGTAAAAGGCAATATTACATTTTCTTCCTTTCAATGACAGATGAAAAGCTTGAGATGGCGCGGGGACTGGCTGCACATGGAGGTTAGAAATTTTATTTTATTTTATTAGTGTGTAATTCTACAAAGTTTGCACGTCTTTGTACAAATTTTCTGCCTATGTTTTCAAAAGCCCGACTCCAATTTCAAATCTTATTATCATTATTGTGGTGGACAATTCATAAGGAATATCATGACCTCCAGACACAAGTTCTTGAAGGTGGTGGAGTTTCATGGGTCTACTTATCCTAAAAATCAATGGGAACTTGTTGAGCAGATAGTTGAATTTCTGAATCCTTGGAGAAAATAGTTTTGGATTTAGACTCCTAATGGTTGGAAAAAGTTGCGGAAGGAATTATAACAGATGCTAAATCACTACTAGCACCTGTTATCAAATTGGAGGTAAGAAACTCCAGGGCACAATTGTCAACTATATGTTGCAGTGATACTTCTCATCTAGTTGCCGGCAGTAGCCAAACTCTCCTCTGTTTTCTTTTAAAGTTGTTAGTTTCCGAGAATAATCTGAGAGATGGCTTGCTCAACTTAAATATGTAGTGTTAGCTTTAAAATGAAAAACTTGACAAAATAATCTGATTCCGTCAACTGCAATTTTTATTTTCCTTACTAAACGCTCAGTTATATATTTGTTGTAGTAAAAAAATTTACGTTCAACATCCGGATTTTATGCTCTCCATATCTACCATGATCTTTGACAGCAAGTCAATACGATAATAACAGCATCCAATTTCATTCCAATATTTAATCATTACATCAGATAATTTTTTCCCTACAAAAGGTTGTAAAGTGTTCTTACAACCTTCTTCTTTAATAAGGTGTATTATTTCTTTATTAAGGTATATAAATTTTTATACAAATTAGAAATTCTTACAACTTTAATAAGACAATATTGTACAAGAAACGTCTCATCTTGATAAGGGACGTTGTACGAATTTTTGTAACTTTCTAGTTGTAAGAAAAAAATATTCTATTATAGCTACCTTCTTAACAATCACGTTCAGGACAAATATATGCCAAAACCAGACCAGAAATAATTCAGGCATTCAGACCACTAGACTACTTAATTGCAGCCTTACAAGGCAGTTCTACAGACACAAAACATAGTATATATTCATGTGAAACAAGAAGATAATTATAGAAGGAAACAAAAAATTATGACAACAGTGTTTGATCATTGATGCAATCACTTTATCTTTTGAAAAGAATAAGAGAAACCTACAAATCTAGAGACTTCCCACTACCTAAGACCTATGAAGCTTGGTAAAATCAAGTAGATATTACTTATTGGTTATAGTAACAAAAAACTACTTCAAAGGCAAAAATCTTCATATATCTTAAGACAAAAGAGGAAAGTTAAAAACAAGATAAAAAAGAATAAATGAAAAAATGCACTGCAAGTTTCAACAGCTCCTTCCCACCAAGATTCTGCAGAAAAAAAGAAAGAAAAGAAAGCTACATTTACCCAAGTAGACCTACTGGCAAATATTGAACATCCTTTAGTTTTTGTTGTAGAAGAGCTACAATCAAATTTTCTTCCGTCTCCAACCCAACACAGGTTTAGTAACATAGCTGCAATCTTCTATTTTTAGAAGATATGGGAGTATCAAAGAAAACTTTGGGGTTAGAAGGAGAATGGAAGTAAATAGAAAAGAGGACCTAGCTGCCCGCCTGCGAATTTAAACAAGTTGCTTCCTTCCTTGTCGATTCTCAGACAGCCACTTCTGGATCTTTGAGACATTATGTAGCATCTGATTGAAGGGGCATTTGAAATGCGAGAACCAATGTAGCCTCCACCCAACTGGTTGGTGGGAATGGAAAAGAAAACTTCTCCGACAGCGACCAAAAAAGTTAACCAGGCAAATACGTTTCTTCTTGGACCTCTTTATGCATAGTACATGTACAAGCTGTTTGCAGCAGCACAAGCAATTGAATTCTCGGTTGGGTGCCACGCTAGGTGCAGCAACTT